>OU503045.2:9987538-10003999 GCA_912172775.2 Fraxinus pennsylvanica
ATGTTGAAAACTGTGTATCTGCCATTTTGCAGTTTGGGACGTCAACTGCATGCGAATTTCCATATATTTTGGCTAACTATTGAGGCAACATCATAAAGTTTGTATTGGGCCTTCACTAAAATCCGTGTATCCTACATCGTTGACTAATAAAGTTGGAAAAAAAAATGCATATTTGATATATTTTGCCTATGTTCTTCTACAATAATTTTCCGTTATAGTAATCTTGCCGGCTTTGTTCTGACTTTGTGCAAGTCTTGTGAATTTTAGACTAATTGAACCGTGAAACCTCATTGTAATTGTAGGCAAATTCAAATTAAGTGTTGAATCATGTGCATGTAAACATGATATCCCACGTACTCATTCAGCATGAAATAAGCCACCCTAAACATGATGTGCCATATACTTATTCACTTGTAGGGATGGATTCAGGAAATCATGTTGGGGAGAGCTGAAATTTAAAATAAGCACAAATTTTTATAAGGTATATTACATAAAATTTCATTACTACATTAACTATTGAAGTTGTGTCCGTCGAGCTTTCACTACGTAAAACTCATCTATAATAGATTCTACATCTATTTTTTGGACAAGTTCAATGTAGAGTGTCATATAATCAACAAGAAACTCATCCTCCATTCTGTTACGAATTGTTGTCTTCAGTAGTGTCAATACAGGACGAATCAATCTAGTGAGAATAATATAATTCTCTGACCTTCTACTTGCAATCAAAAGCTTGCATAATTCAGAAATTGAAGACATTTGAACTGATGATCACGAATCACATCATACTCGTAATGTCTCAACTCTAACCTCAACGAATGAAGCTCTTGCTGTGAAAAATCACAAGGATAGAACTTCTCTGTAAACTTATAAATATCATCCTCGTTGAATGATTCAAAAGAATTTCGAGGATCTAAAGCAACAGTGAGTGAGAGGAGTTCTACCAATAGTTCATTATATCTTGTATTTAACTCCATTAGCTGAAAATCTATGGCTTCATTAAAAATATTGAAGTGGTAATGATTCTCAAGTGCAACTTGTTCACAAGGACGACCACTCTTATAAAGGGAGTTTAGGTTATGTATATCAGCATCATTTCTTGAGCAAAACGTTTTCACCGTATTATGAAATTCTTCCCAACCACCTTCTCTAAATTTTTGAAGGAGGTCTTTTACGATGGAGACAAATCTGATAACAGTCGAGATGTTTTGAGATCTTTTTGAAGAGCTTGACAAAGTTTGTCGCTAAGTCCCAAAGTTTTATGCATTAAATGCAAGGTTGTAACTGTTTCATAAACACCATGAACTTCAACCCAAAATCTTCCACTTGGAGAATGAATAGTAAGATACTCAAGTACCTTGTAAGTTGTAGTGTACATATCTATCAAACTCTTTACCGATTCATAATGCGAACTTGAACGAGTAGAGCTTGATTTTTGCAAATTACCAATTTGATTGGCCCCACTTCCAGATTGTCGTTCTCCACTAACCAACATATCCTCAAGGTCCTTTCTTTGAGAAGTTTGTAACGTGTTAATGTCCTTAGGAAAAGAAGTAATAATATTAACAACATTGTCCAAATAAGAAAAAAATTTCCAAATACAATTCACATCCTTGGCTGTAGAAACCAATGTCAGTTGTAGTCGGTGGGCAAAACAGTGAATGTAGTAAGCATATGGACATTCTTTAAGAAATACGCTTGAAGTCCGTTCCAAGTACCACGAATATTGTTAGCACCATCATAGCCTTGCCCTATTATTTTTGAACCTGAAGGTCTTGATTAACCAAAACATCACATATCTCATTTTTGAGAATCAATGGTGTAGTGTCACTGATGCTTTTGATCGCAAATAAGCGTTTTATTATAATACCACCATTGTTCACAAATCGCAAGATAATGGCTGTTTGTTCTCTTTTAGATTCGTCTTGTGCTTCATCGATAAGAATACAAAAACAATTTTCTCCAAGCTCTACATGAATCGTCTAACGCACTCTATTGTTGCAAATCAGGTTGTGAAGATAAATGAGGTTTAGTTTCAGGAGACGAAATTGGAGGATGATGAACTGTAATATCCTCTTCAACTTCAATAGAATGCGCACGTATGGTATATTCATCTACCTTTTTAAAGAAGGAGAACAATGTTTTCCTTTTCTTGGCATCAAATTGACGATGTTCCATTTTTAACTGTACTGAAATTGGTCCGCTGAAATAATTGATAGATGAAGTCATATTCAATTATATTAAAAAATATGAAAAACATAGAACAATATTCACAAAACTATTATTCTAAATGTAGAATTGTATTTTTGCAATTTCACATAATTTTCTTTGTACATCATACAACAATTAAAATTAAACTCTCGTAATTAGCAGTCATAACATTAAGATTAAATTGCAGCTTTTACTTTTAAAGTCTTTGGCAAAAGTAATTGAACTTTAAACTTTATATCGTAGAACTAAAAGGCCATGTCTTTATTCAAAAAACCATTGCAGAAAAGTTGCAACAACAGTAGACAAAAAAGCAATTCAATAAAAAGGAATCAAAATCCATTTGTTTCATTGCCTTTCCAAAGCGAGATTGAATAATCATAATATAAAATTAGAATCCGAAAAGCACTCCAGAGACGCCAAAATTCTCACAAAAATTTCACAATGCTAGAAATTATAAAAACTAAAGAGGAGCTCGAGTCCTTGGATCCTTCCATAAATAATGGAACCTGTAGGGGTGGGTAAGGGTATTACGTGGGTTTGGGATGGAACAGGTTCAGAGGAGACAAATTAGTATGTGGGCTTAATTAAAATATTGGATTTAAATTTGATCCATTTAAGTCGGGCTAAAGTGGGTAAATATTGAAGGGAAAATTTCATAGTTAAGAGATTAAATATTGGAAAGAGTTTATAAATCAGATTTTAACTATCACTAAATCAATTTTCAGGTCTTAAGTTTAAAAATGCAAAAATCAGGTTTTTGTTAATTAATTAACTATATTTTATTAATTAAATATATTAAAATCACAATTATACAATTTATGGTCACAGTTGCATCCTTATAAGTCACAAATTATTTATTGGTCACATTTATCAAATTAATTGGTCACAAATTATTTCGAGGTCACAAATCAAAATTTTTATGTCACAGTTTATTTCATTGGTCACAAATCAAAAAAATTGTAGGTCACATTTTATCGATCGATCATATATTTTCAAGTTGAACAAATAGTTGGTCACATACACCGAAACACTCCACCCCGATCCGATCCACCACCACATACTTGGTCACAGATGACCAAATAATTAGTCACATGTACGTAATAGTGGTCACATGTCACCATCACCAACACTACCGCCACTGCCTCTACGAAACACCCCACCCCGATCTGATCTACCACCAATACTTGGTCATAGATGACCAAATAATTAGTCACATACACCAAATAGTGGTCACATACCATCGTCACCAACACTACTGCCACTGCCACTACGGCAACTTGCAACCACCCTGACCCGGCCATCACCATCGCCACCACACCACCACACCACCACCACCACAACAACACCATCGCCGCAGCCACCAGAAATGCCATTTTGCAACCCATAAACAACCGCATCACTAAACAACCACTACCGCCTCACCACCATTGGAAACAACCATTTGCAAACTAAAAAATAAACCACCAACCATTAACATCACAACAATCAGAAAAAAAATGAACACGACCATCGATCGCGCGCTGCAGCGACTCTGCACAAGAAGTCGGTACAGCGGCGCTGTGCTGGTCTCGATCATCGTGCGACTTCTCCGACGCTGCTAGGGGCACTGTGAAACAACGCTCACAAAGAAAGGAAAATATGTACGACGGCGCACAAACCCACCATCACCGCACCATCGTCGCTATCGCGTCAACCATAGCCACCATAAATCAAAACAACCAAAAAAAACCAGGCACGTCCGCGATTCGCACTCATTCTAGTCGGAACATCTGCATTCACAGCTCTATGGTGGTGTTTGCACAAGCTCTGCATTCGGAATAGATAGTCAGAGCTCAACTCATGGTGGAATGTCGAGAGCCGGAGCTTTATGTCGTCGCTAAATCGCCGGACCGACGACAGAGAGCATGGAGAAGAGAGAGGTGACCCACGATAGAGACATTGGAGAAAAAGGGAGAGACGAGAGTGAAGAGAGAAAGAGAGAGATGGAGAGATATTTAGGGTTTGAAAATGGGATTAGGGATGAATTGCCTGAATTGGGGGATGTTGATTAATTATAATATTATTAGTAATATTAAAATATATAATTATTACCTGATTTAGGATTAATTAAACTCTTTTACCTATTTTTGAAAAGTATTCTTTAAACACCGGTAATTGTGTAATTTTCCCTTAAATATTGCCTATTTCAAAACTAAGAAATAAGGTTTAAAATTTCAAAAATAAAAAAATAATTAAATTTTATTTATGAAATAATTAATTGAAAATATTTTTATTAATTAGATATATTAAGGTCACAATTTCATAGCATTTGATCATAAATAATCAAACTAATTAGTCACAAATTATTTTTTAGTCAAGAATAAAAAATTTTATAAGTCACAAATTATTTTACGGTCACAAATAAAAAGTATTATAGGTCACAATTATTCATTGATCATAAATCAAAAATTTATAGGTCACAACTTATTTATCGATCTTAAATCACATAAATCACGGCTCAAATTTTTAGGTCACATATTATTTATTAATTACAAGTTATCGATCACATTGGTCACAAAATATCAAATTTATTGGTTATAATCTCAAACTATTTGTTACATGTTAATTATTGGTCACAAATTAGCCAATTTTTTTATGACAATCAACCAAATAATTAGTCTCAAACCCTACCCTACCCCATGCCATCCTATCCACAATCACCAAACCACTGCCCTAACCACCTCGTCATCGCCAACATTGCCTTACAATCTGTAACAAACAAAAACAGAAAACAAACCCAAAAAGTCGACACCGCCATCACCACCAACACACCGTATAATCTGAAACCCACAAAAAGAAACAGACCACAAAAAGTCGGCACCACCTCAACGTCACACCGCCACCGCCACCAACACGACCTCACAATCCGAAACTTACAAAAGAAACATAAACAAAAATAAAAAAGCTGGCACCACCTCATCGCCACCACCACTTCACAATCTAAAACAAAAACAAAAACAAGAACAGCGACTGAGCACCACCTAAACACCACAAAAAATGACGACCGAGCACAACCCAAACACCAACGCAGCCAAACATCACAACCACCACCACCCAAACATCACACACACACACACACACACACAAACAATCAGATCCAAAATAACCTATTACTGCTATGACCAGGACCACCACCTCTCCTACACCAACACCACTGCACTGCACCCCCCAAAGCTCCGACAAAGCAAATCGGAGGAAGAGACCAACCAAAAACCCCAAAATCATTACCGCTACCACTAGCAATTCCACTGCAGACCATCGCACCACCACAGGTTCACATCCTTTTGTGTCAAGCACACAGATCCGCAACCACCATGAAGCAGCGGTGCTCATCGTTACTTATAACAGACCCATCACCGCCTTTTTCTTAACAAATCCGTGGTGGTGATGTTTGCTTCGGGGTGACAAGGCCACAGACGCTAGCTACGTCAAAGCGATGTCGCTGCGATGGTTGCGTCTTGAGTGTGCCACGATATCTTCGGAGGTGATAAAAAGAGGAGAGAATGGTGGGGGTATAGAGAGAAAGGAAATAGTAGAGAGAGAAAAATAGAAAAAAATGGATGGTATGTGAATTAATTTAATTTTATAATATACTTAAAGACAAAATTCCTTTCTGGGCTGAGGCTGCACTGGACCCCCACATCCGCCCATGTTCACCTGAATGGTGGTGACACGTATACTTACATAAGACAAACCATAGCATGAAGAACAAGTGATTCTTGTAGCCCCTGTTTGGACTCGATTTTTTCAAAAACTCATTTTCAACTACACATTCTTCCATAAAATAATTTTACATGCAAATCCAAAAATTTTTCTTATTTTTTAACCACACACTCTCCAAAAAATCTCTATTCTGAAACACATTTTAACCCACGAATGGATCTCAAACAAGGGCGTAGTTTCCTCTAGTTAATAAATTTTGTTAATCAACAAAGTTACATGTTTCTACGTTGTTCATTTCTTTTTCATTATTCATTATTCTTTTTCCTTCTCTTAGATAACCACTTCGTAGTAAATTAGAATACAAGAAAAGACCACAAATTTCTCCCCTTGTCACGCTTCTCTTTCTGGCTTTTATATACATCAAAGTTTGTGTTGAATATTTGGGATAAGGATCTGCTCTTAAAATTTAAAAGTCTTAAAAGACACATGTTTATGGTGTGTTAATGCGTAGTGCTTCTTTCCTTAAAAGCATTTACTTTATAGGCACTGAACATGGCATTAATTCGGCATATTGTTAGTAGATGCGTACAAGCAAAAAACTAAAGGGATCCAAATCCGTCGATCAAGGGACTAGATCATGGGTTAAAACTCTTTCTTGTAATTTGACCAAGATGATAAACCAATTAAAACTACCGTTCTGCTGCAAGTACGTCCATTTTGTATAACTAATTTGACATAAATTCAAATCAATGGACAGATGCATGCCACGCATGCAACGTCAAACTAGTTGTACAAAATGAATGTACATGTTAGAATTCACGTATAACTCGAATTTTATTCGAAATTTAATTGAGAGTTCTATTTGGAGTTGGTTGTATGACTTGAAGGAATTTTGAAGGAGTCCAAAACGAATAATAGGAATAATGGTAACGAGGCGGGCATGGGATTGGTCTGCCATTTCCACTCCCATCCCTCGAGTATTTTTATCACATTACCTCATCCTCCTGCCCATACCCGGTTAAAGTGAGAAGAAGTTGGTCACCTGCCCCATTTATCGTCATTTTTTTTATTTTTTATATCTTTTGTTAATAAATATTATTAATTTGTTAAAAACAACTTATGTTCTCTTTAAAAATAATGATAAATATTTTATTTTTGTTTGATAAAAAACTTAAATTTAAAATTAACTTCAAACGGAGTGGATACTATATTTTTCGTACTCGTCCCGTACTCGTTTCGGAGCAATGACCCCTTCCCGTTTACCCCGTTTGGGGCAGGGCCTCACCGGTATTGAGTTGAACGAGTTTTTTTTGTCATCCTTAACGAATAAGAAGGATTCTCGATTTTTGCAGTTTTCTCTCTTTTCAACTCAAATCCTCCTTATTGATTTTACCTGTTGTAATATGACTTCACATTGTGTTAGATTTTCGTTTGTATTAATTCTCATAATATTTTAGAGATTCTTGTATTATAAATATGTGATATATTACACATATTTATTTGATGGACTCAAAAAATGATTTAGGATATCAAGGGAGAGACTCGCATAATAGACAGAGCAGTTGAGACTCTTGTTGGATCTAGATTCACATAAAATACTCATTACTATTGAGGGTGTGTTTGTCATCCTTTAAAAATTAAATTGTTTGCTACAGTATCATGTCTCCACCACACATTCACACAATAAAATATTCTACATACAAACTAATAAAGTTTCTTTAAATTTAACCACACATTCCCCAAAAAATACTACATTCCACTCCTATTGAAACTTATCCATAACTATAGTCCTGTTTGTCATCCTTTAAAAAATTAAATTGTTTGCTACAATATCATTTCTCCACCACACATTCACACAATAAAATATTTTACACACAAACTAATAAAGTTTCTTTAAATTTTAACCACACATTCCCCAAAAATACTATTCAAAACTCTATTCTTTCTCCCATAATGGGAGACAAACATGGGCTGATTATAGTGAATTCTCAGGCTCCGTCCGTGTTTTTTTCCAGATTTGGATTTCCACGTTAAATCTTGGGTTCTTGTGACTGTTATTTTCATCTTATCATTTTTTTTTTTTTACCTTAATATTCATAACAATTGATAGGTTATTGCAAATTGACTTGTTTTACAACAGTAAATGCATTTTAATTCTTAAAACTATGGTCTGCAAGCAGTATTAGATACAAGAATATGGTTGAACTTGAATAGAGACTAACATCTTATACATAATTGTGGTAATTAGGTCTGATCGACCATTAAGAAAAACACAAAGGTCTCTATATAGTCATAACATCATGTATGAAGACTAATGCTTATTTATAATAATAATAATCTTAATATGGTATAATATACTTTACCGACAATAAAATATCAAAATAAATTATCTATTCTCAAGATTATAATTTCCATCACAAAAGTTACTTTTGGTATTTACATTGAACAACAGCTAATAAAGATCTAAAATCCCCCAGTCTGTTTCGTTTTAATTCGTCACCGCCCTACAAAGTTATTTCAAAGAATAACATGGTGAGAATCTTCTATATGACAACAATCGACTATACCAGAGTTAATTGTACTGTCTTCTTTTAATTGTGCTTAGTTTTAACCCTGAATTTCATGAGATTTAATTTTCGTTTTGAAACTAATTTCTAAAATAACTTCATATTTTAAAAGTATTTTTTTAGAAGAAGTCATATTGAACAAGCTTTCTCTAAAAAGAAAAAATCAAATCAAATTAGAAAAAATATTTTTTTTAAAATTAATCAAACGGGTTCAAAAGCAGCTTTCGAATCTCAAAAACTTATTTTGACTTCACAAGAGTTATGCCAAACGAGCTCATAGTCTATTCTGAATTCTTATTTTGATTTTATACAATAATCTAGACGGTCGAGACTTGATATTAAACTTGCATTTAGCTTGTTGCCGTAGGATTCTTGCTCTCGCCATATTTCATACATAATAGGAAACAACAATGCATAGAACAATAAATTTCTTAATTATCAGTTCAACGTACCGATTAGGTTCCTTTGTGGAAATGGATAATATTGGCCTAAGTCAAGACTTTTACTTTCCAAGCAACCCCAGAAATAATCAAAATACACACGTGACATGTACCAACCCGTGTTTCTAGCCAAGCTATTTATACCCTCTTGAGATGACAAGAATAACACACCAAAATATTAAACACCTAAGGAAAAATGAGTCCCTTCTTCTCTTTCATTCTTCCAGCCCTCTTCCTCTCCTTCCTGATCTCGACCCACCTCGCGAATGGCCAGAACTTGATCAACGAAACGTGCGAAACAGTCGCACGTCGTGATCCAAACGTCGGGTACAACTTCTGCACAACTTCCCTACAGGCAGCGCCAGCGACCCAGTGTGCAAGTTTACGAGGGCTCGGGATGATCTCGATCAGACTCGTACGCCACAACGTTACAGATACGCGTTGTTACATCAAACACTTGCTGAAAAACAGGACACGGGATCCTCTTTCAGAACAATATTTGAAGGATTGCTTTGAACTTTTTTCTGATGCAATCTCTTCCGTGAAGCAGGCCATGAAATATTACAAGTCGAAACGATATGACGATGCTAATATACAAATAAGTTCTGTAATGGATGCTGCTACAACTTGTGAAGATGGATTTAATGAGAGAGAAGGGTTAGTTTCTCCATTGACAAAGAGAAATCGTAATACGTTTCAACTCTCTGCTGTGGTACTCTCTATTATGCATGAGATTCAGAAATGATCAGACGTCTGATTTTTAATCAGCATGTTTATGATTGATTACATTTTCATGATCATTTAATTTTCTTGTTTACTTGGGATTTCTTTGTTTTTATATTAAATAATATGATATACAAATAAGATGTTTTTAACCTTTCTTGGAAAGGAATTTCAATGGAAGAGTGACTTCCTACTTAATATTTTGTCTTAAACTTCGTTGTTAAACTAAATAAAGACCTTCTATAGTTGCACCATGTGTAATTTACCCAAACCCATTACATTTTCACTTTAATGGTTTAACTCAGTTAAAAATGAATTTGATCATATATAAATTGATTTATAAAATTTGTCAAAATAGAATGCAAGTGATTTACGAGCATTTTTTTGTGCACTCGGTTATTCTCCAAACTGCTCTTGTTCCTTTCTTTACCTGGAATGATGCGACTTAAAAGTCAAAACACTTAAATACGTTGTCTTAAAGTTGTTAGTTGTCAAGTTGAAATCTACTGTTCAATTTCTTGTCGATCTAATTGATTATTGACACGTCATTTTAAATTAATATACTTAACTTTTCTCTAACTACTCTTTATACTTGAAAAAATGTGACATTTTAATGTAAAATGATTTGTAAATAATTAATTGGTAAACATCAAATTGGACAGTAAAAATTGGACAACAGATCTTAACTCATAGTTGCCAGAGCCCTTCGACTAGGTGTGTGCTCCCACTTTCTTCAGGACCGGCCGGGCCATAACTTTTTTTCAGTTCTTGTTTTCATATTGGTTTTCCAAATACACGTAACTGTCATTACAGTAAATTACTTGCTTCCAAGCGACTTCTGTATCAAAACACGAATAGGATATAATTGTGATTATGAATTACAAACATTTTGGCAAATAAAAAACACTTTGGGAGTACTTGAATTGGACTTCTCGAATTTTCATCAGGTGGCATGTCCCTTTTAACATGTAGAAAAGGACCGATTTAGGTTTTCACTATTACTTGTTCAACCCTTGCAATTTAGTCATGTAAAGCTATAAAGAAGTCACAGTTGCAACGAGAGCGATCTTTAAAAGTATCGAGTAGATAAGATTATCAGCATATACTCCAATCATAAGTGATCAAATATGAAACGGGTCGGGTTAAATTCAATCGTGCTGCTGTCATCTTTGAAATGATGCAATTTATCAACAAGTTAGCGAACCACAAGAAATTAGACATATATACTCCCAGAATATACTGGATCTTTACAAGAATGCCATTGACTGACAATTTCAAAGGTACTATGGAGATGCATAAGCTAGCCATAGATATGAATAGCATTATAATCGAATGAAGGAACCACTCGTGCAATAATCTCTCCTTGGAGACAAGTATCTTCCAGTAAATTCACTTAGTCGGCTTGTGAATGACTAATAGTAGGTTTTTTAGTCATGACGTTCATTGTGAACCAAGTAGCGGTTTCTGAAATTTGTCCATATCATTTATGTACGGGAAGCATGGGAAGAAAAACTCGTAAAGATCTGAAAACGTGAAAACCAAAGGGAAGCATGGATAACTTTAATCAAACTGCGAAAGAACAGTTCTGCCCTACAGGTTTAATTTGAAATCCTGGACGACAAGCTACAAGAGTATTTGATTAACTGTTATTTCCGACAATCTAACTCGATAAATTTCCATAGATTAGTGTAAGTTTCTCCTAATGAAGGTTATCTGCATAACGAACAGAAAAACAACAAATGAAAATTACAGAGTAAAGACCAAATAACAAGATTTTTAAACCCACTGTGGAACTACTTTTTTATCCAGCAGGGCCAATTTATTTCCCGACCCAGGTTCAAATTTCTACAACATCCCAAAAAGGCAAACACGAACAGAATGCAATGTCTAGTTGTCTCGAAGAAATGATAGCATAGAGCAAAAAATTCCACATAACTCAGCTAGACATTGGATGGTTATAGACATACTCAATTGCAAGAGTGCAGGAGTCGATTTTATCAGCTTCCTTGTCAGGAATCTCCAGCTTAAACTCTTCCTCAATGGCCATCACAATCTCCACATTGTCCAAGCTATCTAAACCCAGATCCTTCTGAAAATGAACATCAGGTGTCACCTGCACAAGAAAACCATCAATTTTGATCTTAAATGCCTGCTAAGTAACAAAGACAGTCTGACATATCAATTATGTCATCAATATCCAACCTGAGATTTGCAGAATAAAATCTATTCTTACTACACATGGGATCGTATAGAATGACAACTATATGTGGTTAAATTTCACAGAAAGATGGTTACTGCAATAGTATTGACCAGCATCAATTATTCTGTGCTAGGAATTTCAGAGGTTATAGTAGAAAAATGTTTCTTAGATCATATATTCATTCAATTATAATTATAAGCTTCTGTGAAATGAATGTTCTATTGAATATTGCGCTTACCTTTTGTATATACACCAACAAGAACCAAATCAGATTTTATGTTGTATTTATTATTTCTGGGGGTACATTCCTTTATTGACTAAGATACACTGCACAATGCAGAATAATTCTCACAATCCCTATTCCATATAGTAATGATATAAACAGTTATACCAGTAGCAACAAGCAACAGAATGCAAGAATGCTCACAAACAATATATTTCAGAAGTCATGAACTAAGAAGCACGGATACGGATACATCGATATGATTTTTTTTATTTGAAAAAATTATGATACGCCGATACGTTTTATAAAATTCAATATAATTTCATTTTAATATAAAAAATATTAATACAGAAGCATAATAATAAAAATAAAATAAAATACTAAAGCATGTTATTAGCACGATTTTACATATATTAAATCATTATCTATTTTCATTACTAAAATTAATGTAACATAATTTTACATGTATTATTTAAAATTAGTAACAATCTATTTCCAATAATAAAATTATATTTGTTAACTATAACACAGTTTCACATGTACTGAAACATTAATAATATAGTGCATTTCTAATAAAAAGTTTAGTTGTTAATTTTAAAACTCTAATTATTTATTGTAAATAAATATTATTAATATTTAAAAAGTTATAAAAATAATTTAAAAATAAAAATACATATTGGATACATATCGAAAATTTAAAAAATATAAAATACATAAAATAATTAAAAAAAAAGTATCCGGTACGTATCGGAGCTTGGATACTATAGGATACAGTACGTAACGAGTTTACAAGTAATGGTGCTTCTTAGGTCATGAATGCTAGTGCATCTATAATTTATTGTAGATCAAGAAATGGCATCCTGCAAAGAGCCATAAAAGCAGCAATATGGCAGTCACAGAAGCGAGAAAGACGGGTAGCTAGGTACGCATAATAGGAAAATAGAACTATATAGAGCCATAACCATTTGTCAACTTCCACCCATGAGATTGGAGATTTTATCTTTAATATACTAAAGTCCACACATAACAAGAACGTATTTATGAGCTCACTATAGGCCAATTTATGCACTTATGCTTATAGGTTCACCTTTTCAACTATCACCTAAACATTTGTGTTAAGTCGAACCAATTTCTTAACGGAGGGAATGATATCTTTCTAATAAGTCTATGTTAATGATATTTAAACCATATGCAAGGTGTATTTAAACTATATACAACAGAAGAATGTTGCTAATATCGGATCATAATGTCACTACGAAATAAAACTCCACCAAACCAAAGAGTTACAATGGGGAATAATAAGAACTACTAGTAAGATGAGCATGGACTTCCAGACATGACCTGTTAAAACTGATATAATGTCAGTGGTTAATATTAGTCTTTATGATCATCAGTTAAAAACAGGTGAACATTTCTGAAACATTTTTTTAACGTCTTCTCATTGAAACCTGGTTCAACCCTTATTATTCATTCAACCCTGTTAAGTGACTGGCCCAACCAGATAACCTGTAATAATTAGGGCCCAAACCTGCAAACCATGCATGAAAAGGCCTATTATGTATCAAAGAATACATCTCAGTAATTTATAAGAAAGACAACAAGAATAAAACCCTGATTCTTTAGTTGGTGTGGGAAGTTGACCAACTGGGCAAGTTTAATGGACATTTTTGCGAGACATTGGGTACTGGCAAATGGTTTGAGTATAGGTTTGAGCGAAATGATACCTCTAGATACCAGTGTCTCAATCTCCGAACTGATTACCACCTCACTGAAGACTTTCATTTCAGCAGCAAGTGTAAACACGGACAATATATAGAAATGTTTATTGTGTGTAGCTACAAGATTATTTCCAACAATTAAATTGTAAAGAAACTAGAAATATATCTGAAGTATACGCACAGAAACATACCAAAAGAAATGTTTACAAGAAGCAAACACAAAATAGTGACCAGAATTAGATTGTCTAAATCATCAAGCAAGCTGATCATCTGAATGCTTAAACCGAGCATATCATAGATTTTTCACCCAAAAATGATATATCTTTACCAAATCAAAGGTTTTCTTTTATCGTCCAAAATATGAATATAATATGCATAAAAGCATTACAGTGAGTGGTCTCCGAACCTCCCTAAAATGATATATGAATGCATGCATGCTCTGGAAAGAGGTCGGAATTTGTAATCATGTAGATCATATAATGCTGAATTCACTAGATATCCAACCTATCAAATGAGCTACTTAATAGAAGTATGTGATCCTCAGTGAATTACACCTGGAACTTTTTATCCAATATAGAAATGTTGAAATCTGAAACCCTTAGCCTAAAATCATGAATTAGGTAATCAATTTAGAAGCTTCCAATTGAATTTACAAGTCAGCAATTTTTCTCCTAATCAAGCAAATCCTACAGTTAAAAATGATATCCTGAGTTCGTTTCAATTTTCTTGTCATTCGTCTTGAAAAAAATGCTTGACAACCAGTAAACTTGTTCTCGAAAATGACCAACTCAAACACTAGGGGAAAAAGAGCCAAAAAATAAAAAACACTTGCATTTCGTTATCACAGAAGCACATAATGAAAACCATCGCTGTGCAAAATGGCTAATTAGAATTTCCATTGTAATCACTAAGGATGCTATATAATATTTCTAAATTTACACCGTACTTACAGTCAACTAATAAATTTTTTCTTCATCGTCTATGTTTGGGAGAGATTTTTCAGAAATCATTTTTCCCCATATTCATTTTCACCCACGCGTTCCCCAAATTTCTTTTCTTCAGTGGATCCACAATTTTCTGACTTTTTAACCACACATTCCCCTGAAAAATCATTTGTCACCTGAAAAAATCTCTCCCAAACCAACGTCATATATTAAAAACCCTCAAATAAAACTTACACCGAAATATCATAGCATCATACCCTAACAGCAATCAAGAATACTTCTAAAGAATTTCGGAATTCGTGATGCAAGAACTAAAAATCGCGCTAATTAAGACAAATCGCAGAGTTGACCTTTGCGGGATCGACTTTGGGGAAGCTCTTGACGATGTCGAGGACTCGGTTGATGACTTCTTCCTTGTCGAGGTGATCGTCGCCGTGAGATGACATTGATCGTACGGCCGTCATCTTGGATCCATTTAGGATTAGGGTCCGGGAGACCGGGACCCGGATGTGACGCAGTATGCTGGACCTCAATGCCGATGCCATTACCCTTTGTTCTCTGTGTGAAATGCTGAATCCTCTCTCTTCGTAGTTGGTTAAACTATGAATCGGGAATGAGGTTTTAGGGTATCTAAATACGATATATACCCCCAATATGACAACGAAGTAAAATAGAGTTTCGAATACTTATTTTTAGAAGAACGAGGAGTCGAATAAGTAATAAAAATAAAAAAGTTTATAAGTCGTAGAATATTTTATTTTGGAATTTTGAATACTAATAGTGATTTTTAGAAGAATGTATAGTTAAAAAGTATGAAAAAAATTTAAATTTACGTGTAAAATAATTTATTGTGTAAATATACGATTGAAAATGAATACCTAAAAATCAAAATTTGAAAATAGTGATTATGAAATAGAGGCATAAAGGGTGGCCTATTTCTATCAACTTAACAAAGGGAACATCCTTGAATATTTTTTGATAGTTATTGTCCTACTAGTTGTCATCGTTAAGATAAGGTAATCTATCAAAATGTTAAAATACATTTTCATTTATTTAGTCAATTCTCTCTTCTTTTCTCTTATAGTTTCGATTCAGAACCAAAGTCTCGAGTAAGAACTAACATAAAAATGGTCAAGTCTATGTCTAACATAATTAACCACCAAACATTGGAGGGCTTTAGTACAAGGACAAGAGAACGTCATGCAAAGCAAAAGGTAATGGAGTCCATTCTAAACAGTATAATGAATCACCGGAGCTCGAACAAAATTAGCTATATAAAATCAGTCGTCATAGTATGAAAATAGTTTAATTTCATACAATACTATAAAAATCTCGTGCAATATATAGATTTTTACTTCACTATTTATTTATAACAATGCAAAATCTATATAACAATGCAAATTAGCTAGCATATAGATTTTTACTTCACTATTTATTTATAGCAACGAGGATGAGTAAACTAAATTTAACTTTAGGGTAATCTACAAGCATGGGTGGACCCTGGGTGTCCTGGGGGACAGGTGCCTCCCAACTTTTGAGATTCTTTTTTTTTTTTAATACAATCACGTTTGGTGTCGATTGAAATTTAAATTTTAATCTAAATCAAAGTTAACAATTAATTTTAATAACATATTTTCATGAAATTCATAACTATTTAATTTGTACCCAAATTTACTAAAAATTTGATTTTAATCTCCACCAAACAGGAGTAAAATAAAAATAAATTTGAATTT
>OU503045.2:10004145-10025353 GCA_912172775.2 Fraxinus pennsylvanica
GCGATACAAATTTCTCAATATAATTTTCATCATTTTATTATGAAATTTTCAAAAAATTTCGAAATTTTACATTCGAAAAAGTCATATCCCATTTAAATTTTTGGATGTAAAATGACATGGAGTATGATTTTTTTGGACGTAAATTTTTAATTGTAAAATTTCTCTCAACTTCTTTGCAAGTTCGATTGTGCCCCCCAACGTTAAAGTTCTGCGTCCACCCTTATCTACAAGGTAATCATAAAATAATTGAAGTCAATTGAATTCGATCTCTCCTTAAAATATTTTTGATTTCTTTATTCGAAGTTACAAGCAATCGTCTTCCAAAATCAAACAGAATTCGTTCGTATGGAAATAAAACTCAAACCACACATGAACCAGCAAATAAAACTTATATCTTTATTACAAAGAATAGTGCTATGCTTCAAATTTGAAGTGTACAAGTATTAAACAAAAAAACTCTTGGATCACATGTTTTAAATTGCAAAATACAAATTTCGTCAAAAGTATTCTAATAAAAGCTAGAACATTTTAAAATAAAAAGACACTGCCACTTAACATGTATGTTGGTCTCAGAATCGAAGTTTCACAACACAAACAAGTAATAATGAAAGATAATTGCAGAATCGAAAAGAACACAAAGAATTTTTGCTCCTTTTTGGGCTCGGATGTTCAGTTTAAAACCTACTCACCCGTTGAGCATCTACTACGTAGATGTTGCTCAAATCTACTAAGAATCACAAAGAATAGTACAACGAATTTCTTCACTAAGTTTCCTCTAGCCTCTCATATACAAGTTTTCACTCTACAACACTAATGTATACACAATACACTCAAGAATATCATTAAGATATTACAGAGATCACAACCAAAGGATCTCAAGAAACAAAACCAGAGAGAAAACACTCGAGAGAGAAGAATAGGAGAGAAAACCCAAGAATGTGAAGAACCATCCAAACGAAGAATCCAGAATAGGGTTGTAAGGTAACCCTTCAAATTACTTAATCTAACAGTTCAAGATGTGCCAAATGTAAAGCCAAGATTACACCTTTATTTAAACAGCAAATTGGTGGCTCAATCCAGCACAGCAAAAGAGGCCCAACACCAAAATAGAAAGAGACCCAAAGACCAGAATAGATAGGCAGCCCAAATCAACAATCTCCACATTGCCGAACTATTCTGAGTACTCTTTTGTGGATTCAAACTCAATTTATTAGTTTCATTTGCTCTATCATACCTGTAAAAGAAAAACAATCAGATTTGGATAAAAACAAGAATAAGGTAACTATAGAACTTAACAGAGTTCATTACCTTCCAATCAGATTCAGCATCTTTAAACAGTTTCTGAATTTATTTAAAGGTAACACCTTAGTGCCAAAATCAGCAGGATTGAATTCTGTTGGAATCTTGATTAAACTAATCAAACCTTTCTCAGACATATTTTTAACAAAATGAAATTTGATGTCAACATATTTGGTCCTATCATGAATAGCACTTTTATTATCAGTATATATCCTAACCACTTCATTTACAAAACCAAATTCATTTAAAAGACCTCTCAACCAAGTCCTTCTTTAACAGTATCACAAGCTGCTATATATTCAGCTTCTGTGGAAGAGAGTGCAACAATTTTTTGTAAGTGTGATTTCCAACTAACATAACCATCACAAAGAGTAAAAACATAAGAATATGTAGATCTTCTTCTGTCAAGATCACCTGCAAAGTCAGAATCTGTGTACCCTTTAAAGTAACACCCTCATTACATCTTTGAAATTTTAAATCCAAATCAGTTGAACCCTTTAAATACCCTATCATCCATTTAATAGCCAACCAATGTGTTCCACCAAGATTAGCCATAACTCTACTAAGAATACTTATTCCACGAGCTAGGTCAGGTCTGGTGCATAATAGAGCCAACAACATTAGCATAAGGTATTTTATACATTCTATCATATTGTTCAACAGTTTTTGGAGATTGGTCACTAGAAAGTTTAAAATGGTTTGCAATAGGCAGAGTTACAGATTTGCGTTCAGTCATAGCAAATTTTTCAAGTACTATCTTCATATAAGAATTTTGATTCACATACAAAATACGGTTTTTTCTTTCTTTTTTGATTTCCATTCCCAAAATTTTCCTAGCTTGCCCTAGATTTTTATTTCAAATTCAGTTTTAAGTTTATTTTTAACAAAATCAATTTCAGATCTATTTTGACAAGTAAGAAGCATATCATCAACATATAACAAGAGATAAACAGATTCATGTCCTCCTGACCCTTTGAAGAAAAAATAGAAATCAAAATTACTTTTAGAGAATCCCAAATTCTGAACATAAGAGAATAATCTTCTATACCATTGTCTTGGAGCCTGTTTTAGGCCATAAAGAGATTTCTTTAACAAACAAACATGTTCAAATTTTGATTTCAATTCAAAACTTTTTGGTTGATGCATATAAATGGTTTTTTCAAAATCACCATTTAAGAAAGCAGTCTTAACATCAAGCTAGTCTAATTCCCAATTAACATGAGTTGTTAAGGCAAATAAGATTCAGATAGATGTATTGCAACAGGTGAAAATATTTCATTATAGTCAATACCCTCTCTTTGTGTAAAGCCTTTGACTACAAGTCTGGCTTTATATCTTTTTCCCAAGGTATTGGCTTCATCTTCTTTAATCTTATAAACCCATTTACAGTCAACGATCTTTTAATGTTTAGGTTTATCAACAAGAACCAATGTCTTGTTTTTAAGTATAGAATCCATTTCTTCTTGCATAACTTCCAACCAAAGTTTAGAATCTTTGCTGTTAATAGCTTCTTCAAATGTCACAGGTTTAGAATTAACAGATTCCAATTTAGAATAGAAAGTAACAAATTCATCAGTGTTAATTCTGGTAGAAGATATTACATTCCTTCTATCCCTATCCCTGGCTAATTGATAATTTTTCGAAGAAGTATATTGAAAATTTCCCTCGGGTTCAGATTCATTTAGAGACTGATCAGATTCATATTGAGTAGACTCCACCTCAATCAAATTTTCAGGTTCAGTTTGACGTTGTTCTTGATTTTCCAGTATTGTTTCTTTAATACAGGCAGACTTGATTTTCCAGCATTGTTTCTTTAGAAAAAAATCAAATTCATGATTATAGAATTTCAAACCATTATCAGTTCTGATTGCCTTTATCTTCTTATTAGTCTGATTTTCAATCATAAGTTTCCATTGCCTGAAGTTTAGAAAAGTATTAGATTTGTTTTTCAAAAGAAATGACCAAAATTTTCTTGAAAAATCATCCACAATTAATAAGTAAAATCTGAAGCCACTTAAGGTATTTACAGAAGCAGGCCCACACAAGTCGACATGTAAATTTCAAGAATAGAAGTAGATTTGTGAATTCCAGTTTTGAAAGGCAATTTATTTTGTTTTCCAACAACGCAGTCTTCACAAAATTTAAAATTTTCAATGTTATCATTTCCAAAGCATTTCAGTTTTTTCAAAATCATCAATCCCTTTTTACTAATATGGCCTAGTCTCTTATGCCAATCAAGGTTTTATCAACATGAGTATTCACAACTGCAGAGCTGTTCCCAACTAGAGGTTCAGCTTGTAGTATGAAGATCCCATTAGATCTAGGAGAAGAAATAATCTCTTTTGAGTTAAGACTTATTTTGGTAAGACCTTTATGAATTTTTATCTCATATTCATCATCCAATTGTCCCAAAGAGATCAAGTTTCTTTGAAGATCAAGAACATATCTTGTCTGAGACAGTTCAAGGATTTGATTATTATCCAGTAAGAGCTTAAGGTTACCAATCCCTTTAATTTGACAGGTCATATTGTTTCCCATTTGAACTTGACCACCACTAAGGCCATTAAAGTCAGTAAACCACTCTTTCACAGGACACATATGGAAAGAACATCTAGAGTCAAGAACCCATTCATTCATATTTATTCTAGTTAATGCAACAAGAACAACACTTTGTATTTCAGATTCATCATTGCAAACAATGTCTGTAGACCCATCTGTATTGAATTTAGCTTTCATATCAGATATCTTCTTAAAGTAGTCTTTTATAAGATGTCCAGTCTTATCACAGTAATAACATTTTATGTCTTACATCTTTGGTTTGGACTGGTTCTTGTTTTGATTTCTGAACTTAGAAAACTATGATTTTCCTTTCTTAAGAGAGTTGTAATTGCATTGTTTTCCTTTCTTGTTCTGATTAACTCTCTCTCTTACATTCAAACCTTCTCCAAACTTAGAATCTTTAACTTCAGTTTTCAATTCAAGTTATCTGTTTCTTAGAGACGATATCACAATATCAACAGTAACTTCAATTCTCCCATACTCTAAGGCATTTCTTAGATCTCTATATCTATTACCCAAACAATTTAACAGAGCAACAACTTGTTGATCCTCATATGGTTCTTCATCACAGTCTGTTATTTTTTGAACAATTTTGTGAATTTATCAATGTTTTCTTCCAGATTGGAGGAGGGATTAAATCTGAAATTGTAGAATTGTCTTAGGAGGTAGCATTTGTTGGGCATGATCTCAGTTAGATAAAGAGATTCAAGTTTAGCTCAAAGACCTGAGTATTGGTGGTTTCTCCAATCTTTCTGATTACAGTGTCAGACAAGTGAAGAAATATAGAACTCTAGGCTATCTAATCTAACTCTCGTCTACTATAAACACTAAATTCCGGAGGCCAATACTATCAATAGCAACAACACATCTCTGCTGTAACAACAGTGCCTTAATTTTCTGACCCCACAAACTAAAATCTCCAGTCCCTCTCCAAATCTCTACTTCAAATTTATGTGAGGTAGACATGATCACCAGCAGACTCACAACATGTTCAAGTTTATCTTTCACACAGAATGCAGCAAGTATAGACAGTAAAATAAAGAACAACAGCAAAGACGATATATAGTAAGTATAGATACAATGAACAAGATTATCAGTTTAACAGGTTTAAGGGGTAATCCCCCTATTCCCTCAAATCTTCAGATCCTCAATGAGATCTTGGACAAATGAAAGTACAGGATGCTTAACTACCTCAATAACCAAATCAAAAAATAGACAAAAGCAGTTTAACAATTGTACTAACAAATCAGAAGAGTTCAGAGAATTATACCAGAGCTGAAACCTCAATGTTTCGGTGGAGAAGGAGTGCATGAAAAATACCAGAACCGGATCAGTTTTTCAGAATAGAGTGCCAAGAACCAACGAGTTACAACAACTCAGTATGACTAGGAGTGAGTCAGGTAGAACTAGCAAGAATCAGAGTGAGTCAACTCACCTTACCATCACTCAGTACGAGTTCACAAAGAACCTCAACTCAGTAACGAGTTACAACCAAAAATACCAAAAACTCAGTAAAAGAATCAACATATCAATGAATCAGAACCAGAAAGAGTTCGTTTTTCACAAAGAAAAACACGTATCAAAAATTGATAGTCAGCCACGAAGAAGAAGGTTTTTTCAAAAAAAAGGATACAATCAAGAATTGGATCGAGGAACAATGAAATACACAGTTTCAGAAAACCACCATTCTATTTTTCAAAAAATAAAATGAAGGATTTTTTAAAAAACCATTCAGATCTGCAAAACATTCCAACTATAAACCCTAATCCTCCTTAAAAGGAGACTCTGATATCACTTGTTGGTCTCAGAATCGAAGTTTCACAACACAAACAAGTAATAATGAAAGATAATTGCAGAATTGAAAAGAACCCAAAGAATATTTTCCCCTTTTTGGGCCCGGATGTTCAGCTTAAAGCCTACTCACCCTTTGAGCATCTACTATGTTGCTCGAATCCACTAAAAATCACAAAGAATAGTACAACGATTGTATGCGATTTCTTTACTAAGTTTCCTCTAGCCTCTCACATACAAGTATTCACTCCACAACACTAATGTATACACAATAAACTCAAGAATATCACTAAGATATTACAAAGATTACAACCAAAGGATCTCAAGAAACAAAACCAGAGAGAGCGCTCGAGACAAAAGAACTGGAGAGAAAACCTTAGAATGTGAAGAACCGTCCAAACGAAGAATCTAGAATAGGTTTATAAGGTAACACTTCAAATTACTTAATCCAACGGTTCAAGATGTACCAAGTGTAAAGTCAAGATTACACCATTATTTAAACAGCAAACTGGTGGCCTAATCCAACACATCAAAAGAGGCCCAACACCAAAATAGAAAGAGACCCAAAGACCAGAATAGAGAGGCATCCCAAATCAACAATGTAGATTTAAATTTCATCTCTTTCTTTTAAAACGAAGGCACATTTTCATTTTTCCAGAGGATTTAGCTTGCCAAAAATGCAGGACTAACCTCATTTGGAGTACATTCTGTATTCCAAGCAAATCATAGGCCTTGACGTTACAAAATATTACAACCTATCTTACTGAAAAATAGATGCCTTCAAATTCTAAGAGAGAACTATCATGTTTAACATAAGGTTACCGTCTATTATGTAATAGGGTGCCTTTTTGTTAATTGTATCACATTTTAACTATAATGAAAATTATCATTTGCGTATTTTTGCACTTTTGTACCAAGTTTTTTGGTCATATTATTAACATCAACCTCACATTAATTAACACATCGTGTCTGTAATCACATCTAAAAATTATGTTAGAAGGGAGTAGAAAGACTTATTTACCCATTGTAGTTCCAAATGAGCAATATAAACAATAAATAAAAAAGTTCAAAAAAAAGTATTTTCCGCCACCAACATAATATTTACATTGAAATCACCATCAACGAATAGATGTGCAAATTAACTAAAGGTTAAAGATAAGAATGTGGTGAAAAAAGTTGAATACATAGATACAAAATGATTAAAAATTAGAAACCATCATTGCAATTAAATATGATTTGGCCAACTAAAATTGTGATCTGAATATAACTACCCTATTTTGTATTCAACTATAACATTGATGTTTTCTTCCACAAAACTAGAATTTTTTTTGTGTTAAGTACAAGAGTGGAACCTACTGCGGTACTCTCACCTGCTTTTTTGCTATATGTTTCTAAAAGTTACTAATTCGACCATAAAATTACCTAATAGCTGAATAATACGGAATTAAACTTGTCAATTAAAAGCAACAAGTCACTTTTTTAATTGTTCAAATGTTTAATCAATCAAGCTAATTTTATTATATGTTGAATTACCATTATAATAAATAGAACAGTAAATAACACAAGATTTGATGACGAAGAAAACCACTAATTAGGTAAAAATTTCGGGATCAAGCCAGAATCTTCCACTATAAACAATAAGAACTTACAATATGATTCAATCTAGAAAACCCACTATACTTACCGATCTAATTCCTTCAATCTCCAAGATCCGTTGGAAAGTGTTTTACTCACACTTGCTTCCAATCTTCTAGAATTGTCTATCTCCTGTAGATGTTCTTGTACTCTTCTGTGCTTGCGGCCCAACCTCCTTAATCTTCAGTAACCTCCGAAAGCTATTCACAAAGTACGTTCCTGATTGTGTTGGCGTTTTGAATTATATAAATTTGATGTTTTTCCCAAACTTGTGGTTGATTGATCTCATAAATCAAAAATTTAATGTGAATATTTGGATGTGTTCTTCGATCTTGGATAAATGTAATGAGAATGTAAAATAATGAACAGCCACTCACCAAAAATGCATTGGGCATTGGGTATTTATAATAAGATGTATTGAGGTGATCTAAGATAGATAGAATTCTCGAAACATTAATATCACAAAATATCAAAACTCAAAAAAGTTAAACATTAAAAAATACAAAACTCTCAATACTACCATCTTCTCTTTACTGCAAATTTTCCAAAATTAAAATTAAAATGCAAAATGTCATTCTCCCCCCTTTTGTCACAAATGATGAAAGGAACTATGACAACAATATATAATAACTCAAAGATACAGTTGTGCTGCACAAACATAATCAATAATTAGTAAAATTTTCCACATAGTCAATTCAAGTCTAAATGTAGTAAACTGTATAAGTGACTCATATGTGTTAAATAACACTAATTTCTGTGATCAAAACTTCGAATCTTAAATTTGTGATAAATGACATATTAAATAACATTGTTAAATAAGTTTATTCCCCTAATAATAAAAGTCAAACTAATAATGCATATTATGACATATAAATGAAGCCCATGTTTCATGTGTATTATTCTTTTATCCCTTGATTTTGAGTATATATACATTTTCGCACAATTTCCATTTTTCACATCTTATGTACATACTCTTCTCCATTAAACGACTAAGATAATTCATGTAATAAGTTTTGGGCCGATAACTCCAAGTCGATTGACCATAGGACATCTGGTTATGATAAATCCATCGTGCTCAACTACACGAGTCAAATAAGCGTCGAATAAGAGTGTAAGATGAAATATTTTTTTAAGAGAATATATTAGAATTTAGGTATACTAAATTAAGGTTAATCCATATTTAAGGTGTAACACCCAAAAATTTCATAAACACTAGAGTATTACCAAAAATTAAATTTTCTTTACATTAAAAGTCAAAACGATACAAATGAAAAGGCTATAGACTTGTTCTTCTTAAATTGAGATATTGTGAGTTCATAAGTTTGGAGAGATACGACCAATTCATCAATCTTAACAGCATCTAGATCCTTGCTCTCCTCAATAGCCATACCTTTAGGCCTAAATTTCTCAAGTAAGGATTTCATGATTTTTCTGACAATCTTAGGCCCCCAGGAACTCTCTCACCTAGGTTAAAGTCAGAATTAACTTTGTTATTCAAGCTCGCATAGAAATCATCGGAGTTCTCATCATTCTCCATCCTAATATCTTCAAACATAGTGGTCAGGATCCATCACTTAGAATTCTTAGTACCTGAGTTCCCTCATGTGTGGTCTATAAAATATCCCAAACTTATTTGATAATTTGTGACCTACAAAAATGCGTGATTTGAACTTTTTAATTAAATTTATCATGTGATAAAAATCGACCGCCTAATTTTTGAAAGAATTTTACAGGTTTCTTAAAATTGAAAGTGGATCTTGAAATCATAGTAATTATGTATTTTTTCCATACCTAAGGGGAGCAGTGGGCAGGTTAGTTCGAGTTTAGATCCGCTCCTAATAACGCGGTCAAAATAATCAACTAGTAGAATTGTTCAGGATTATGTCAATGTATGTACATTGTCCCACCACCCCCCATGATTTAAGCAAGCGATATTCTTTCTTTCTTTATCGTAATTGTTTTAGGCGAAAAAATGTAAAATTATCANGCCTCAAAGCATTTATTTTGAAAGAAAACCCAAGTGCATACTATGTTCATTGTTTTGCTCATTAATTTCAATTAGCTCTTGTAGCTGTGGCACAGAAGCATCCGAAGATTGAAACTTTTTTTCACTATAGTACACAAATTGGTGAATGTTTTTGGTGGATCGGTTAAACGGAGTGATCTTATTCAAGAGAACAAAAGGTTGAAAGTTCTTGAATCACTCAATGTCGGTGAATTATCAAGTGGGCGAAGTCTCAATCAAGAAACAATTCTTCAACGTCCTGGTGATACACATTGGGGCTCTCACTATAGTTGTTTAATTAACTTGATTGTCATGTTTTCAACCATAGTAGACGTTGTTGGGATGATTGCTACTGACACTACAAGTATCGGAACAAGAGGTGATCCATGTATTTCATTTGAGTTAATGTTAAAATTTGAATTTGTACTTAATCTACATCTCATGAAATTTTTTTTGGGGATTTCAAATGAATTGTCGAAATCATTACAACGAAAAGATCAAGATATTGTTAGTGCCATGAGATTGGAGCAATTATGTAAAGTATGGCTCCAAACGATGAGGAATGATGGATGTGATTCTTTTTTTTGAAATTGTTTGTTTGTTTTGTGAAACTCACAAGATCAGTGTTCCCAATATGGATGATATATTCATAACTCTGGGTCGTTCATTGCGTGAGATAGCGACAAATTTTCATCAGTATCATGTGGAAATGTTTCATGCTATCATTTATATGCAGGTTAAGGAGCTGAATGATCGTTTTTCTGAGGTAAATAGTGACTTGCTCATTTATGTTGCGTGCTTGTCTTCAAATAACTCATTTGATGCATTTGACAAGGACAAAGTGATTCGACTATGTCAGTATTATCCGGTAGATTTTGACGCAGTAGATATCTTAGAACTTGATGATCAATTAGATATATGTTCTTGACATGCGGACGTTTGAAGGTTTTGAAGGATTACAAGGCATTAGTGATCTTACACAGAAATTGGTTGCGAAGAATAAACATGAAGTGTATTCATTAGTCTATAAGCTTGTGATATCAACCTTAGTTCTTTCCATAGCTACTACTATAGTCGAGAGATCATTTTCTGCGATAACTTGTGTCAAAAATCGTCCGCGCAATCGAATCGGAGATCAATGGTTGAATGATAGTTTGATTGCATATATTGAGAAAGATGTATTTGACAAGATTGAAAATAAAATAATTATGGAACGTTATCAAAATATGAGAACATGTAGAGAACAATTGTAATAAAATATCTCTTACTTTAATTTTTTCGTCACTTTTTGAAAGTTTGATTGTGCCCCCCAATATAAACAGTTTGCGTCCGCCCCTGTTTTGGATTGAAACCTTCTACAAATCCTCCTACCTTACATATTTTAAAGGTTTGAGACGTATTTGTTATGATTTAAAGGTTTGAGATCGTGTTATACTTTTTTGAAAAGTTTGAAACATATGTTATAAATTTTCCTTAATATCCGTATTATTCGGTTGCATATGTGTTGAACTAGATATTCATAAGCCTTCGATTTCCTCAAATGAGATGATTTAAAAATAAGTGATAATTAATTAACTCATAAATGTGGACGAACAGTAATGAAAACTTAGTTTAGCTCATGTTTGACACTCATTATTTCAGAACTCTTTATTTTACATATTCATTTTTAACCATATAATCACAAAATAAAATATTATGTACATAAATCCACAAATTTTCTCACTTTTTAACTATATATCCTTCAAAAAATGACTTTTCAAAATTTTATTTTTGCCAAATAATGGCCATCAAACAGGGGCTTAATCTTTTTCCCTCGCATATTAAGGAGTATTGATTCACACTAACTATCCAAAATCCATTTTCTAGCAATGAAAATGTAGTCAATTTAAAGTGGTGAAGTTTGAACACAAACTCCTGCTATTCGAAATAATTTTGGAGAAAGATAAGTTATAATAGTGGACAAATGTAGGTGACATTTACTAAATATTAAGAACTCCGTTTGATTTTCATTATTGTAGAATGAGAATGAAAAATATAATCGTTATTGGGCTCACACAAGAGATAGAAATTTAAAATTGATGAATTGATGTGATGGATAACGATCATATCTTTTATTTTTATGGATAAAAAAGGAGAAACAAACGGACTCCAAGTAAAAATGGAAAATACATATTAAGCAGTAAGGACTTCCTTCGTGACGTGTGTATTGCGGTTATGTAATGTTACGTAAAATGACTTAAAAAGTGACTTGACTTTGTATTCTAGACCTATAAGGCAGATCGAATCATATTGAATCAACAGTACAGTCTGGCATCTGAATCAACAATGCGAACTCTGTGTCAATATTTAATTATTGAGATGCAGAACAATGATTACCATGAAAATCAATTTTTTTTTTTTTGAAAATTTAATATCATAACTAGATGTTCACGTATATGTTATTCTATATATAAAAAAAAACTTAGGTTAAGAATTTATTTAAATTCGATAGTCGAATCATGATCCGAAACCGAATCACGTACTTTCAACTTTCTAGATTACAAATTTTTAACTTTTGATTTTAAGAAACATTCATGTCTTTTATTATATTCTCCAAAGTCAAGATTACACTGGCGTGTGTGTACCTTATTTTAATTTGGTTAAAAATTAAATTTTAGACTTGATCGACCAAGAAAAGAGGAAGAAAATGATAAAACATTTTTTTTTCTAACTTTTCTCTCGTCTCAGTTAATTTTCAGCCCCTATGTGACTCTATTTTTAGGCACAAAACTCGTCTTAATCCATTTTATTTATTGTCTGCCAATTGTATCACCCTTTAAGTTAATTTATATGAATCGTTACATATTCAAAATAATAATTTAGTAGATTTATTTAGCGTTATGCCAATATATGTACAATTCAAGCCCTGCACCCCAACGATTTAGGCATTGCAAATGTGGGTTACTAGTAATATTTATTGGGCTAGGATCCCACATGTTGATGATATCGTAAATAAATAATAAAGTGACATGAGTCCAAATATCAATCACACAATATTTAATTATTGAGATGCAGAACAATGATTACCATGAAAATCAATTTTTTTTTTTTTTTTGAGAATTTAATATCATAACTAGATGTTCACGTCTATGTTATTCTATATATATATAAAAAAAAACTTAGGTTAAGAATTTATTTAAATTCGATAGTCGAATCATGATCCGAAACCGAATCATGAACTTTCAACTTTCTAGATTACAAATTTTTAACTTTTGATTTTAAGAAACATTCATATATTTTATTATATTCTCCAAAGTCAAGATTACACTGGCGTGTGAGTACCTTATTTTAATTTGATTAAAAATTAAATTTTAGACTTGATCGACCAAGAAAAGAGGAAGAAAATGATAAAACATTTTTTTTTTCTAACTTTTCTCTCGTCTCAGTTAATTTTCAGCCCCTATGTGACTATATTTTTAGGCACAAAACTCGTCTTAATCCATTTTATTTATTATCTGCCAATTGTATCACCCTTTAAGTTAATTTATATGAATCGTTACATATTCAAAATAATAATTTAGTAGATTTATTTAGCGTTATGCCAATATATGTACAATTCAAGCCCTGCACCCCAATGATTTAGGCATGCAAATGTGGGTTACTAGTAATATTTATTGAGCTAGGATCCCACATGTGGATGATATCGTAAATAAATAATAAAATGACATGAGTCCAAATATCAATCACACCACATGTTGATGATATCGTAAATAAATAATAAACTGACATGAGTCCAAATATCAATCACTGATGACTAAGTATTCAATTATTTATCAAATTAAAACTATTTTTAATTGTAGATATTGGATGATTTATATTAACAATCTAAAATAACTAATTTAATTATTTAGTTGGAAGGCATTTATGAATACTTGAGTAATGGTAAGAACTATGATTTCGAATCCCCCTATATTTTTTTCAATTTAATATCTATCCCACAACTTGACAACACTCATTCAGATTTGGAAATCTTTGTTCCTATTTTATTTAATAAGATCCAAGGGTGTAGTTTAATCTATCGTCACACATGATCCGAAATATCTTCATCATGAAACTTATGAAGATGCATTAAATTACATGAGCATTCAATGAGATCGTGCAAAACATAGCTGTTAGGTCCAAATTTGTAATTAGCAATTTCAAAATTTGTAATTGGAAGTTTTTGTATTCAAAATCATGAGTTATTGACTTGTAATTTAAGTCAAAATAATTTGGGGTTGGTGGAGTCCTAAAAGGACTAGAAGACAAATCAAGAAAATCAAAAAATGAAAAATACGATTGTTCGTTGCACGCCAAGATAGCCTTCAAATGCCCAGAATAGGAGCATCGTCGCTCGCTGGGCACGAAGCGCCACATAATGCTCGAGCGGCGTATTTTTCTAGACATAATCATGATTCGATTTCAACAATATTTTCCAATCCTATTTCACCCCCAAGCACTACCCGTAATAAATATACAATTATAGGTCCATCCCAAAATAGGTTGGATTATTATTTCATTATAGAGATCATATTATTGAAGATCCAAAACACATCCAAAGATCTCTAATTTCAAGCTCTTGATCATCGATTCATAAATTCATCCCAAATATTATTTCATTATTGGTTGAGCCTTATTTTTAGTCAAGAAAACATCATTTAAAGATTAAATCCATAATCCAATATTTTCTTGCCTCAGCCACATATCAAAACACAAAAGATTATTAGATCAAATATCAAAAATCTTACCTTCATCTATAAGTTTTCAGAGTTTTGAAATTTGGAGAAGAGATGTTTGGAGTTCCAACGCTCCTGAATGAGTTCCTTTTTGGTTATCCAAGTGGAAGAAAAAGTAGCCCAAAGTTACTTGAAAGTGCGGGTCACACAACCAAAAGAGGTCCTTGGTGATTTATAAGTTGAGTAGCCAAAATCAGGTAAGGTTTAGTGGTAATTGAACTAATTGTAAGTTAGCTTTTCTAATGGATCTTTCGGTAATGTTTGCTCGGAGGTTTTTGATTCTGAGAAGGGATCATATTTGGTGTTATTTATTTTATTGTTTTTGATCTATACATTTATACGATTGTTTAATTAACTCCCGTTTGGTGCACATTTTGAAGGTAAGAATACATTGTTACTGTTGATGTGATAGATAATATGTGATTGAAATATAAGGAAAAATTATTGATGTAATGAAAATATTATTTTATTGAAAAATGTGTGGTTGAAAATGAGTAAAATAATAAAAATGAAAAAAATAATGTGGACCAAACAGGGCCTTAATGTTAATTGGTCAATTACTTTAATTATCTTGAAACAATAATTAAGTGGTTTTTTATTGATTAATTTCGCATATTTGGGTCTATATATTTCCCAACAATAGCTATATGTTTATATTCTCAATCGAACTATATAATGATTGTTACCACATGCTAAATTCATACTCATTTTCCTGAATGTCAATAGAAATCACACATAAATTCAATTATTGGAAAAGTAAAACGGCGAAGCTAGAATTTACTCTTAATCATTTTTAAATCTATGTGTGTGTCGTCGTTAAAATTAAGACTGATAAACGTCAAATTGAATTCCACACTCTCTGAGGGATCGACTTGGATTCTTTAGGTCCACTTTTACTACTTGTTCTCGACCCGTGCGCTTGCGGCATAGAATCGACCCGAACACCTATTTCACCCCCAAGCACTACCTGTAATAAATATATAATTATAGGTCCATCCCAAAGTAGGTTGGATTATTATTTCATTATAGAGATCATATTATTGAAGATCCAAAACACATCTAAAGATCTCTAATTTCAAGCACTTGGTCATCGATTCATAAATTCATCCCAAATATTATTTCATTATTGGTTGAGCCTTATTTTTAGTCAAGAGAACATCATTTAAAGATTAAATCCATAATCCAATATTTTCTTGCCTCATCCACATATCAAAACACAAAAGATTATTAGATCAAATACCAAAAATCTTACCTTCATCTATAAGTTTTCAGAGTTTTGAAATTTGGATAAGAGATGTTTGGAGTTCCAACGCTTCTGAATGAGTTCGTTTTTGGTTATCCAAGTGGAAGAAAAAGTAGCCCAGAGTTACTTGAAAGTGCGGGTCACACAACCAAAGGAGGTCCTTGGTAATTTACAAGTTAAGTAGCCAAAATAAGGTAAGGTTTAGTGGTAATTGAACTAATTGCAAGTTAACTTTTCTAATGGATCTTTTGGTAATGTTTGCTCGGAGGTTTTTGATTCTGAGAAGGGATCACATTTGGTGTTATTTACTTTATTGTTTTTGATCTATACGTTTATGCGATTGTTTAATTAGCTTCTGTCTGGTTCACATTTTGAAGGTAAGAATACATTTTTACTGTTAATGTGATAGAGAATATGTGGTTGAAATAGAAGGAAAAATTATTGATGTGATGAAAAAAATTATTTTATTGAAGAATGTGTGGTTGAAAATGAGTAAAATAATGAGAATGAAAAAAATAATGTGGACCAAACAGGGCCTTAATGTTAATTGGTTAATTACTTTAATTATCTTGAAACAATAATTAAGTGGTTTTATATTGATTAATTTCGCATATTTGGGTCTATATATTTCCCAACAATAGCTATATGTTTATATTCTCAATCGAACTATATAATGATTGTTACCACATGCTAAATTCTTACTCATTTTCCTGAATGTCAATAGAAATCACACGTAAATTCAATTATTGGAAAAGTACAACGGCGAAGCTAGAATTTACTCTTCATGAATGTATTTATCTAGACTTCGAACTCTATAGTCGAGCTCAATACGAGTTATGAAAAATCAAGTTGTGCCACCTAAAATATAAGAGACCTAATCAATATGTTTAGAATAATTAAAACTTTATTACGTTATTTTCTTCTTTAATCACGTTCAGTTTTATTTTGTTTATAAAAATACTTGAAACTAATGTGTGAAAAATAAGAAATCAAATATTTTATTATAATATATTATTCAAACTAGTTTAATAAAATAAGAGATAGAAAGTGAAAATGTGCCAATTAAGCAGTAAAAATAGGAAAAGGAAAGTTTATTCGATTAAGATGCACTTATATAATGACAAAAGGGAGGGAGAGAAAAGCAACAAACAAAAAAACAATAGAGAGAGCCAAAATAAAGCTTAAAAAAAGAAAAAGAGGAAAAGTAGAACTATAAAACCTGCCCGGCCTTCACTTTAATTGTTGAGTTATAACAAAAGGTAAGAACAAATTAAAGAAATACGAAATTGACAAAACTGTGTCTACATATGCATGCCTTTTAATTTCTTTTCTCTTCGGAGTTTGGGCAGTTGCTTGGATCTTATGTGATTCCGTCCCTGTTTTCAAGCTCATATTGTTTAGTTATACCAATTCTACTTCTTAAAAATGGGAGAGTAAAGAATTGATCAATTGGAGGAAAGGCTATAATTTGGATTTGGGGAAAAGTATTTTAAAAAAATAGTGAAATTCTGTGGGGGTCGTTGACCCCACAAGACCCCATGTAGATCCGCTTTTGATCAAATAATTGAAAAGCATTACGATCCCAATAATCATTCAAATCAAACAAATGAAATGTCAAAATTTGAAAATTGATATCAAAATATCAAAACTTGGGGGTTCAAAGTTATCCTAGCATCTATAAAATTATCCAAGCATTAGATGATTACATGATTGATAAACATCAGTAGAATTAAATGCAGGAAGAAAATGGGAAATAATCTTGAATATCTTCAATGGTTATTGGTCAATTTCCTGGAATTTCTACTTCTTCAACTTAAGTAACGATGTATGAATTTATGTACGAAATATGTGATTCCTCTTGGCTTCTCTTTTTGAATGACCAGTCGTATGCCCGTACAATGTACGAGCTTTAGTATTTTTAAGGCAATGTTAGTGTACTAAATATTAATGGAAAGCTAAATTATTGTGAAAGTTCAGTAAGTTTTTATCTAACATAATAATGCACGATCATAGAACATTTAATCCATATACATGTCAATGCCTTCCCATTATAGTCCTTATATATGAATCAGATTATTTATTAAAGACCACATGAATAAAAATGAAAAACTCGACTTTTGAAAAAAAAAGAAATAAATAATCATGGTACTCTTCAAATGTATCTTCTTTGTTTGCAATTAAGAAAGCTCAAAATTCCTCTAATGAAAGAAATAACACACAAAAAAAAAAAACTTGTAAAACCCAGTCATCAAATGCAATTCTTCATGCTAAAGCATTTAAGCAAAATTTAGTTCACAAATAGTATAAATAAACAATAGTTAAAATGTAATAATCATATAGCTGAATGTACAAATGAGCATGTGTGAATAAGGAGAGAAAGGAGAAGCTTTATCTTGGAACTATGGGTGCCTACTAACGTGTTATATCAAACACTAAAATTAGCTTAAAACAAGCAGCTAAAAATAATAAGAGAAAAAAAAAATGCAAACATAATAAGTAGGAAAGAATTTCAAAAATAGAAAGATATAAGAGGAAAGAAACGAGGCAACTGACTGTAAAGTATTCTTAAAAATATTTATAGATATACATAATGAGGGTATATAAAAAATAGAAAGTCATGTCAATCTTGAGTATGTTAAGTATATGCGGCAATCTGTTCAAAATAAAGAACATTTTAATTTGGTACAAATTCTTTTATCAAAACGTAAATAATACAGCCACGATAAGCACATGTCGGTAAGTGTGGAAATGTTAGTTTGTGCAAGAAATTAAAGAATGTTTTAAAGTAGATTTAGGATCAATTTTTCATTTTTCATCTATTCTGCTGTCTAAAATATCTTAACATTAAAAGTTTATATTGTTCTAGAAGAAAGATTCTATGAATTAGTGGTTGCAATCCATGAAATATACCATAAAGATATATGATAAAAGATATTTGACTTATTAATGAAGAATAAATTAGCATACCATTATATATTTTAATCCAGCTCTTATCTTTGCAGCTTTATTAGGATGGTAATTGAACACAATATCCACCATGTATGATTGATCATCTCCAAATATAGGATCACCATTATTATACCTTCACAAAAAAGTTTGTTGGTTAGATTTCAGATTTGTATTTATCGGTTTGCCCTAATAAAAAATTTAAATCCTTAAATCTTAGCAAACAAATTAATCAAATGTGTCCAGTATAGTAATGTGTCCCTTTATTTCCCTGTTTTTTAACCCTTTTCAAAAGAATAACATAATGGTAGAAATTGATCCACAAAGTTGATAATAATGGTTCATGAATAGAAAAATATGACTTTTTTTCTGCTGGAAGAGATTAAGGGGAGGAATATGTTTCACATGCGCACATGAATTACTTCTACTTCACGTTACTATTGGTATAATCTACTTTACGTTTTATATTACATCTCTATAGGACAAGAAGAAGATCCAATGAACTTATTTTTTAACCTAATGAATGCTTGTGAAACATTCCATCCTTTGAAAATTGGTATGAATTGAAGATTTGTTAAGCAAATCTTCTTACAAAATGTACAAGATGACGTAATACTATTTTGAAGTTGATTCATTATTCTCTAGGCAAAGCAAGTTCACGAGACATAAAGACAAACCATCTGATCTAGAATCTGTAACCAACCTCTGTAAATGAGAAAGATTGATATCCTTCTAAGCAAATAAGAAGAAATGTGTATATGCACATGTGACCAAGCCATAACTCATACAAAAAATGCAAGTGTGTGGAATATCTCATTTTTTGTATTGAGAGCAAAATGTAGAAAACTTCTCTTGACCTCTGAAGTCATAGAAGACAAAAAGAAGTCAATATAGAGTTCTTAAACAAAGGAGTACCAACAAAATACAGGAGGAATTACATACCAAACCAGGGCAATATCCCGAAGTAAAGAATTGCAGAGTCCATAAATATGATTATAAGCTCGTAAACAGAATGAAATGGCTGAAATAAAAACCAATAACAAAGGAATTTGTGGTTAGTGTAAAACTCGTGCAAGAAAAACTCAGACCATACATTAATAACAATTAGATGAAAAAGTAATAATAATCAACCTTTTATGAAGACTATATGCACGAATGTTTTGAAACTTCTCTTGGCTAATTACTCCCATCAAAAGGTTTTGGAAGTGTTTGTAACTTTAGAGCACCATGTTGCCACAACTAAAGGTAAGTCTAAAAAATATACACAATTATCATAAAGCCTGAAATATTCCGAAGCCAAATTAGTTACAAGTAAAAGAAGTGGACAGCAGATATAGAACAGAAAATCAACAATATAATTATAACAATGATATTCTCTAACAAAGGAAAAAATGTCAGAAACAAGCAGTCAAACAACATAAATAACATGATGAATAAGAATTTAAATTGAAAGGCAACAGAAGAGAGGAATTATAAGTAAATATTAAATCAATAACAAATTTGTACATCCAATTAATAATCACACAGTTATGCAGAAATATCACGATGTAGAAAATGTCAAGAAATAAATGTCAAAGAAGTGTTGATAATTAGAAAATGAAAAGTGTAATTTTGATGCAATAAAGTGTTTATCTTTACAATTCTGATAAAGGCCAAAGAGTAGCTACTTTTGTTAATATTCAACATGTACTCACTCCAACAGTCCTAAAAAAATGGGAAGGAGCAAGAAAGGAAAAATTCAAAAAAATGAACAGAGAAAACTTGAAATCATAAAGGGGGAATATTTTCTGTATATAGGAAAATGTGTGAAATTGGTCATTTCAAACAATGAAAAGATACTTATTTTTCATCAATTCTGCAGTTGATTACCGTTGGCTGCTTAGTTAATGCAGTCAAAACCATGGATTTGCTTTAAATGCTTATGTCTGGCAAATGAGCTTCTGAGAGTTTGATGGCAATGACATGGTCAGCTCTGTTTATTGTCTTTCCTGTGATTATGTAGATATTTATGTTGGAGGTTTGTGTATGATATTGCACGGAGATAAAAAGGACAACTATGTGCTGCAATGTTTGGGAAAATTTGTGAATTTATTTGTTACTTGTATAGTCTGTAGTAACATGTGCATTATGTACTTGAAAGACGTGCAGTAACTACTGGGGAACTCATTGTACTTTCTCTAAGGAGCAAATTATTTATCCTCTGAAGCTTTAATTTTTTCTTCTTTCCTTCAACAAAGTTCGAGACATCCCTTCAGTTGTATTAAAGAATGGAATTAGGAATTCTCATATCGACTTATTGTAGATTGGTACATTGCCCAAACATGTGTGCAGTTGGCCATTTCAAAGAAGAAGAAAAAAGTTTACCAATGCAGTCAAAATCACATTTACTTAAAATGCGTCTGGCAAATGAGCTACTATCAATATGATGACATGATGCGAGCAGCTCTATTTATGTAAAGCTTCATATAGGAGGTTTTAACATATACTTGCGGCATGTTAAGGGAAATCGTGAATGCATTACTTGGCTGAGGTCTAGTAACGTACTTGTTAGTTGGACGAGGTGCATGAGCTTCTACTGGGAAAGGGTAGCTATTTTCTGTAAATATATCGCCTGAAATTTGAGGCAAAATTATGTTATTTTTCTCTGTAAAATTGGACGCTTAGATTGTGTTACCACACTTCAGATATTTTTACTTTCTTGTTTCAAAGTAAATTTTGGGATTTAGGGAATGGATTTTGTGACTTTTGTTCTGTAAATTAGTTGTCTTAAAGCATAAATGTGAAAAACAATAAATGAGGTTGTGTAATTTAGGGTGTGTTTGATTCACATTATTTTGGAAGAATATATTTTGGAATAGTAGATTGATAGAGAATGTGTAATTGAAAATAAAGGAAAAGTTATTGATGTGATGGAAATTATTATTTTATTGAAAGATGTGTGGTTGAAAATGAGTAGAAAAATGAGAATGAAAATTT
>OU503045.2:10025402-10052594 GCA_912172775.2 Fraxinus pennsylvanica
TTTTTTTTTTTTTTTTTTTTTTTTCTGTCCATGATTGAGACAATTATAATAAAACAGAATCGACATGATACCGTCAAACAAGGTACAATAATTTCGGTGGACTGGAATTAATTTCTGATCATGTTTTCAATCATGTTGATTGTATGTTTTTGTTTTGAGCTCGTTTATCATTTTGTTCATGATTCAAATTTTGTTACTATTTTGATAATTTGAAAAAGTAAGTATTTCAAATTATTCGAAGAAGAAATTTTCATTCTAGAAATAACATCTATAATCTGGTAAATGGATGAATCTTGATTTAAAATGATAGTGGTTTAGCTTCGTAAATATGAAAATTAATAATATTATTAAATATATTATATGAATGTAAATTAGGGAGGCAGTTTCTACTTTCTAATGATTTTTTGTAACTTCTGTGTGTGGAGTGGTTGCATTCCGCTTGAAAAATTATATCATGCTATAGTGTTATTTATTAATATCAAATGAATTATAAGAGAGTTTAGTGAACATATATTTTTGTATTAAAGAATATGATATAATATTATTATAAATTTTTAATAGTTCTGGAAATTATTATATCTATTGTTTATCTACAATACAAGTGGTATTATAAATTATTTTTTTCTTTTTGAAGGTTTTATAATGTTCACTAAAATCTGAAGCAGAATGGTTCCCTGAACCATTTTTGAATTTGGAGATTCTTGACAAGTAAGGATACAATAATTTCATTGTGCTTATTTGATAAAATTTTGTTTACTTCTAAAATGATCAAATTTTAATTTTAATTTTAATTATACATTTATATACTCACAATTTTTATCAAATGCACATTTTATCAATTTTAATAAAAAAGTGACAAAACTGCAAATAACTCCTTAATCTTATTTTTGCCTACTTGCAAAATTTAATGCGTTGACTTCATATGATTAAAATAATTTCATACATCTCTCTAATTTCTATTTTTGACATTATTAGTAGTGGATAAAAACGCATTTTTTATTGGTGAAAATTATAATTATACGGGATGCTAAACTTGTTTGGGAAAATAGATTAGTTACACATCGAACAATATTATTAACAAAGAAACAATTTAAAACTGATACTAGCATTAAATGTAATCCAATATAAAACTAAAAAATAAAATTCGCGCTGCCGAACACGGTGTGTGTGCGGACACCAAGTGTTGGTGTCCGCACACGAGGCATCTGGTGTCTACGGTGTGTGGACACCAACGCTTGGTATCCGCAAAGCGCGGACACCACACTTCGTGCTGTGCGAATGAATTTTTTTTCCTTCACACTTTTCTTCACACTTTGTGTTGTGCGGAGTTTTTTTTTCTTTTTCGTACACTCTGACCAGTTCAGAGTTAACACTCCGCGTTGTGCGGGGTTTATTTATTTATTTTTTTCTTTAAATACTCCGCACTGTGTCGAGTTTTTTTTTAAAAATTCTTCACAGTGCGGAGTCACCGTGTGGAGTAAATACTCCGCGCAATGCGGAGTTTTTGCTCAGCACAGCGTGGAGTTTTTGCTCCGCACAGCGTAAAGTATTGTCTTTACCATTTTTTTCTCTTCATGAGCAATAAAGTTAATAATTGTAGGCATGGTAGGAAGAAGTCCAAATTACCCTTAAGCCTTATATGAATAGTAGATGATTGATAGGGATGAATTGATATTAAAAAAAGCTTCAGAAATGAACAGTACTCTGTCTCTCTTTCAAGATATATTTTTTTTTAATTCCGTACAGTGTGGAGTAAATACTTTGTGCAATGCAAAGTTTTTGCTCCGCATAACGCAGAGTATTGTCTTCACCATTTTTTCCTCTTCAGGAGCAATAAAGTCAACAATTGTGGGTATGGCATGAAAAAGTCCAAATTACCCTTAAGCCTTATATGAATAGTAGATGATGGATAAAGATGAATTGAGATTAAAAAAAAGTTTCAGAAATGAACAGTAATCTATGAATTCACTCTTTTAAGATAGTACAGATATATATGTATTGCATCCAAAAGCCTCCCCTTTTAAACCTAAGTAAAGATGTATGAATTTATGTATGAAATATTTGATTCCTCTTGGCTTCTCCCTTTGAATTATATATGTATATTGTCCAAAAGCCTCCCCTTTTAAACGGTGGATGAAGATATATAGTCTTCAAAATTGGGTTAAAACTCGTTATTAATATTATATTCTAAAAAGAGGTTGAATGAAATTAGTTAACAAAATCTAAACTGTCAATCAACATCATGCGATCGCAAGGTCTTGTTTGTTGAGATCACACAGTTAGCTATTTTTGCTTGCTATTGTTGAAATTGTGACACTTTTTTGGTCCCGTTCAACTTGGTCCTTGGATTTATTCTTTAGTATAGCTTGAATCCATTCCTATTTGTATCTTGGGTCCTTTACCTTTTTATATTTACAATTTAGTCCTCCGCATTCTACAATTATCCATAATTGATCCAATGCATGTTTCGAAGTTTACATTTGAGTTCTTGAACTTTTCAAATATTCCATGTTTTCAGAATCAATCACAATTAAACTCAAAATCGTCTTTCTTCACTTCAAAAGCATCCAAGTCGGGGATTTTCCTACATTTAACATATTTGCACTAATTTTGGTAAATACCCATTTAATAAATTATAATAAGCAATTATTTGATCTCCATTATTTTCAAAATACATTTCTTTTTTTTTTTAATCACACATTATGCGAATTTCAAATTTTTCCTTATTTTTCAACCACGTATTTTTCATCAATCCACTATTCCAAAATAAATTCTTAAAAGGGCTCAAACGGGCTCTAAATCAAGTTTAAAAGTTCGAATAAGTGTGTAAATTACACTTATCAATATTAAAGATGAGTAAATTTTTTTTCATGATTTAGTTGGTGCCTAGAAATTTTAAGTATTTTGGATAATGATTTTTAGGATAATTTATGGATAAAAAGTAGGAAAAAATTTTAGGTTTATGCTCAGTATATTTAATTGTATGAATGTGTAGTTAAAAATAAATATGTAGAAAAAAGAAATTTCAAATAATAGTCGTCAAACATGGGCTAAATAAAGTTGCATTATAGAAAAATAATTTCATCATTGTAATGAAATGTTGTGCAAGAGTTCCTTGCTTTAAAGTTGAGGAAAAACTTATTTTTGAACAATAAGTTGAGGACTAATAATGTAATTTTACTTTTTGTTTAGTCCTGTCATTACAAAGAGAAATTTAAAGAAAAATGATATTTTGAACAGTAATTTTCCAGAGAATGTGTAATTGAGATATAAAAAAAAAATTGAATTTTACTTGTAAAATATTTTATTATATAAATATATGGTGAATACAAGTAGGAAATAAAGAATTTTAAAATAAAGAGAGTGTTTAATATGGTCTCCCTTCCTTCACGAGGACAATAAATTTTTCTAGAAGTATGTTTGATTAGCTTTATTTTTATGGAAAATATCATCTTTTGACCAAAATTCTTATTTTTGGGGTATGCAATCGTCAATTTTTTCCATGAAAAATATTTTTCAACTTTTGGTCATATGATTATATTTTCTTAAAAATAAGAAAAATATTTTCTTTATGGATGGGTAATTTTTATTTTCTAGGTAATTCAATTTATTTTTTTCTCTCTCATCTAACTCCTCTTTCTACTGATGAATAAAAAATGGACAAGTGTAATATTTTCTAAATTGAAAAATAAATCAACCAAACACATTTGATTAATAACTTTCATAAAAAATAATTTTAGACAATTTATTTTATTTTTTATAATCGTAATCAACTCGAGTGATGCTATTTAGCATTGTTGTAGCATTAATGGTAAGTAAAATTGAAAGACTTTTCATTTGGTCAATCTAGGGACCGGCTTGACCTGTATGCCCATGAGCTCGGCTCGTGAAGAGCTCGTGGCTCATTTATAATGAGAGCACAAGTCGAGCTCGTTGCTCGTTTATAATGAGGCTTGGCTCATTACTCACGGGTCGAGTTCGGTTCAGCTGGTCCCATGAGCTCGTGGGTCTGCTCGCGAGCTCGTTAAATTTTTTTTTATAAAAGATATACCTTTTTTTCTGAAAAGAATAAAAAAAAAATAACCGTTCACAAAGACGAGATCACGAGCTCGGCTCAGGCTCGGACTTGTTGACGAGCCTAGTGGCTCGTAGCTCGTTTTTTCACGAGCAGAGCGACCAAGCCGATGAGCCGCTCGACTTGATTGACACTACCATTAGGTCAATCATCTAGCGCGCCACTTAAACCAAGTTAACTACTTAGCATTATTCAATAGACACTTGTACATTTTTTTGTTGACATTGTGGTGTATAATTTCATTGATTTTCAAATTGAAATGAGTGGGATTTATTTTCAAATTGAAATGCGTGGGTAGGTGTATTTTTTTTTTTAAAACTATCCAGTGACAAGACACGTGGTACAGTGAAAAATGACGTAAATATTAACTTACATGTAGCATGATTGTTATTCAATCGACCCACGGTCGGGAACATTAATCATTTTCCCGACGAGATCTTAAACCTTCCGTCTAAAAATATCGCCCCATCAGTTATCCTTCATAGTTACCCAAATTTGGTTGATGGCTCTGGTTTCGGCTCTCGCATCAATCGGTCGGAAAAGCTAGCGTTATTAACCGTTTAATGTACGATTTATTCGATAACACTTATCAGGTAAAAATCAGATTCCTCTTTTAATTTTTTATTGAATTTTTAGATTGTGGTTAAAGAGTGCGGATCTGAGAGTTTACGTTTTTAATTTTGTGATCACGTGTTTGCTGCTTCTGATTAGGTTGACTGTGGACAGTTGTTAGTGTTTTGCTTCAACTCAACCTTTCATATATTGAGCAAATCTGTATTTTTGATAAATTGCAGGAAATCTTTGATGGACAAAATCGTTCTTATTATATGATTTTTTTTATTCGGTCTTTGTTTTATATAATCCTTATGCAGGAATTGAAATAATAATCAGTTAAATACCTGTAGTGAAAAAGAGAGGGCTTGATGAATCTGATATTTCTTAGGATATTTTACTAAGTTATTTTATTTGAAGTGTTGATATTGAATAGTCAAACATACTGTTTGTTGTCTTGAATCTACTTACTGAAACTTAGAACTAGTCTATTCGAATTCATTTGTTACAGTCGGATTGTTTTACATTCCCAGTAACAATCTTAGAGATATTACATTTGTTGTTAGATAGACTCCTCTATCTCATCTTCCACCTCAAGAAAAGAAAATTACACTGGTTCCTAATTGCTTTTGAATTGCCTTTTAAGGCTATTATTGTCATTGATTTACTCGCAAAGACAATGTAGTTCGAAGATTGAAGAGTGCGACTGCAGCTTTGGTACGAGATGATTTTTGATGCTATAACGCCATGAATGTCTCTGAGCATATATTACTAACATGAACTCTGTCTCTTTTTGAGATATTGCTCAGGTCCTTGACATCTCCTGTAATTAATTGCATGCTAATGATGATAGTTTTATTCGATATCTATTGTATTTTCAACTGTATTGCATTACAATACCGAGCTCTTTTTAGGTTTCCTTGTCAAATGCCCTGAGGTAGTAGTGACGATCATATCTTGGAATTGATAGAGGAACAGAAAGTTGATGTGATCCATTTATTTGCACTACTCCTTTCATTAACAAGCATTCTATTGCATGTACTCTAATCAATCAGCACCAAGTCAACATCCTTATGCCCTTTTTATAGAAGCCATGAAGTTATATTTACTTTCACTCTCTAGTGTTGCACCTTGAACTTTCTACAGGGTGAACTTTTAGGGAGTGAACTATGGCCCTGGAATTTAAACTGGTGGGTTTCAATTCAAATTAGTTTCAATTCCAAGGCCTTGTTACTCAAACTTAAAATTAGCTATTAGTAACATCCCGCTAGACATGGAAGTTGCTTCTTTGGTTAGGACTCAAATATATAGGAAAGAGGTTAATGCACGCTAGCACGCACGTAACTTCATCTTCTGTAACTTCTGTTATGCCCTCTTTTGAGCATAGTTGCCTTTTGCATTTGGAATGGATGTTTCCTAGTTCCTAACTCCAGTGCATAGTTTAAAAAGGCGGTAGTTGAGGCTTGCCTCACTGTGAGAGGCATGTAATATGCCTCGAGACGGTATTTTTGAAATTAAAAATATGAGGCTCAAGGCACGCCTCACTGTGAGGGGCATGTAATATGCTTCGAGACGGTATTTTTGAAGTTAAAAATATGAGGCTCACGCCTCTAAATCTGAGGCGCATGCCTCACTAGAAATTGAGAGTAGCGAAAAAGAAGATGATGAGAAAATTAGATATGATGATGATGCCATTAACGATGCTAGTAATAGTGATGATAGTGCAGACTATTATGCTTTTTTTTAGTTTAAACTGCTTCTTTTTTTTATTGCAAATGGAGTGATTTCTAACAGACTATATCTCAATATGCTAATGATTATATATTCTATTTACTATATGCGTCAACTTTGGTTTTTTTGTATTTTTGTATTATTTTCTTTTATTTAGATTTTTTGTTTTTTTGTGAGACTTACGCCTCAATCCGCCTCAGTACTTAGTTTTGCCGTTTTAAACCTTGCTCCAGTGATTGAAATGTGTTGTGCTTGATGTCTTTCTGAGCCATATACTTTCTGGAAAACTAATCTTGTATTCTTGTGACTAAAGGGATACTGCTGGACAAGAATGATTTAGGAGTCTCAGTCCAAGCTATATAAGGTACTCCCCTGGTGCGGTCATTGTATATGATGTTGCAAGTAGGGATCTCTCCTTTTTCTCTCTCTAAAATATAGTAATTGTATATGTAGACCAAAATTATAATGGATACTGTAAAAAATTGAGTCCACAATTTTTTATGAAGTTCATTTGATGTTTCAAGTGGAAATATTTTGGCATTGTGACCTAAGGCATCATAAGTGCAATGCACTATGATTATTTCTACTTTGATGATAATTTAACTCCTATTGTGGTTCCCCTTTTGTGTTTAGGCAGTGGTCATTCCTTGACAAAGTGGATTGAAGAGCTTCATACATGTTATCACTGTCCTTGTTGGCAATAAAACTGACCTGGTGGATAAGAGGTAAGGATATTGTCCTCATTTCCTTTGCTTCCTTTTTCAATATTTCACATAATGAGTAGAGTAATGTGAAATTTTCATCCAATGAAATTCTTCTGTTAGTCTGTTTCATTTAATGCTTTTGTTTGAGGGGTTCAAATCACAAGCAACGTAACATAATAAAATTTATCTCATGATGTGGACAAAAGACATGCTGTACTAGAGATATAGTGACAAAACAGTTCCACTCTTAGAGTATGCTAATTGGGGAAATTTACTACTCTCAAATACGTTTTTCTCAATTGAACTTCATTTCTCACATATGAGCAGATCAACTATATATTAAGTCCACCCTCTGATCATGTTATGATCGTTGACTTTTGTACTCCTGACATGAATTGCTTGATATATAAATTGATTATATTGAGAGATACAGGTAGAGAGAGAATGATAATACACCAATCAGATACATTCATTTGCTGATCTACTGTATATATTGTTGCCCTTTAGGTTCCTGGGTGTAGTTATGGCCTTTTTACTTCAATTTAAGCCATGAAACTCCTAAAGTATATAATTTAAAGACTTTGATATGGTTTTCACTTTTCACCCTTTACACAAGAAGAATTTCCTGAGAATAAAACGAAATCTTTTTCTGCACCACTATGAATTTTTATGTGGTGTAACATTGGATGGATTCCAAGACAGGGAATGGAAGTTAGGTTATTTGATTTCAAAATGTAAACATTGAGGTTTTACCTTTCCTAGGACATAGAGGCTGAGCTTCAATTTGTGACCTTTTTACTCCGTAGTATGTAATGGATTTAAATGGAGGGTTTAAGGTAGGGGGAGAAATCATGTCCCTGAGACTGTATCCAGCAAGTTTCTTGGTAAATACAATGGGAAGTACCATTTGTATACTCCAAAGTGTACATCATCTTTGACACTTGTTTTATTTCAAAAAATTATTGGAGGGAAAACTCTTTTTTTTTTTTAAAATTGTCAAATGACAGTTTGCCAAACTTGGTGTCCACATGATTGAATACAATAGTTGTACATATTACAATGAATAAGATTTTAGACTATGGTTTTGGATTCTACTTTCTAGTAGTTGTATGAATAAGCGAGCGATTGGTTGCGAACTTATGGTTGCTATTTGATTTGGGTTTGATGTAAACTGGTTGGACATGAATGGGATTAGATCTGCCTGTCAATGTCTTAAAACTTTCAAAATGGTGTAAGTCGAACTTAGATTGTGTTAACTACCATGGTTCAAAGTCGAAGTCTTGATCACCATAGGTAGTCATCGTTCTAGATATGTCTTGACATCATAGAAAGTATGACATCTAAAAAAGGATTATTATTTTTTTAATTGTTATAGAAAAATAAACTTTGAGGCTTATATATTTAGTTTGTAGAAGTCAAGACTTAAAAAGAATACCAGTAAATATCTTATAATAATATTGTAACCAATTATTTGTCTCACAATTAATAAACAATTGAAATTTATAATATGAATATAAGTAACAATAGATATTGTCAGTAGGATTTTTCAACCATTAAAATACACTATTTGTATTTCCAGCACTCGTATTTATATTATGATAAAATATTATCGTGATTTCTAAAATATGTTTGAAGTATGCATGTGCTGGCTAATACCAAGTCGTGTATCAAAATCCTCGTGACTTTGTGCTCACACGTATAAAATTCAAATGTTTTATTTCCTTTTTCTTGTCTAAAAGTTAATAAAATCGATTCTTTCAGGATTTTTTTTTCTACGTACTCATTTTCAATCATACCTTCACACAATAAAATATTCAAACACGTAAACTCAAAATTTCCTTTACTTTTTAACCACACATTCTTTCAAAAATTCACTATTTAAAACAATGTTCTCTAAAAAAAAATGGCCACCAAATAAGGGCTAAGAAAACTAAAATTATACTGAATGATACTACTGATAAAATAACCCGATTCACATCCAGTCAGTTCCTCTTCCACTAAAAATTAATTTACATTACTAATAATAATAAAAAGAAAAACACAAAAAAAATAATATTAGGGTGCAAAAGCCTGCAGACACACTAAAGCAATTGATCATATATTAAAAAATTTATATAAAAAATAATATAATGTTAACTATATATATATAATTTTCTATTTCAAACTTTTGTATTCAAATAATTGTAATCTTTATCTTTAAGTAAGTTTGATTTTTTGGTTCTATTTCCACAACTATTTATCAACATGGCCATTTTGGTATCAGAGCCATGAGATGATTAAGGTGAGGTTATAGTGATTATATTAATTTAGGTACGATGTCGAGGGAAAAACTAGTTACCCCGGAGCCTGCTGAATAGCGTTGGTCAGCCTGTTTTGTTGAGTGATGGTCTCGTTGTAGGTTGGATTGGATTCAGCTATCCTGTACCATTGCATTCTATGGTATGTCATTATAATTTTGTTTTAATCAATTATGTCTTCGATTCCTATGTAGTTCTAAAAATAGAACTAACAATTTTTCAAACACCTTTCATGATGATGAAGAATTAGATCAAGAACGCGTATCTACATTTTTATTATATACTTTCAATTCTCATAAACTTCAAATTGGTCAAATTGAACAAAAATTGCACAACTAGACTATTCCAAAAGTAGATAAAAGTTCTGTCTATGAAATAAGAAATTTTGATTTTCGTCAAGATTATGCTATTAAAACCTTTGAGCATACTCTAGCTATATAAAAATTAAACGATTGAAATACATTTATTTTCAAAAGATACTATTCAAACTTATAGGAAGAAATATAAATGAACCCTGAGGGATGGCTCAATTGGTCAGGCCTTGTGTTTGCTCCCCAATGGTCACTAGTTCGAGTCTCATCAAGGCCACTGAGGTGAGTACCAGACTGTAAACTTCAGGGCCCCGTGGAATTAGTCGAGGTGCGCGCAAGCTGGCCCGGACATCCACGGTTATAAAAAAAAAAAAATATAAATGTCTTTATGTAGAACCAGTACAAATTGCCGTCAAACCTTTGTTTAGACTTGTTTTAGACATTCTCATTCTTTTAACCTTTAGAAATAAGAGATTTCTCAAATTTAAAAATTTATTATTATTTGTTTTAGAACCAAATCTTAAAAAATCTTTTCAAATTGGTATCCTAATGTTACTGTCAATCTCAATGACAGAGCTATTCTTAATGCCCTTACGCTTCAAATTCAAATAAAAAATTTCAATTTTGACTATCGTTCCAAAGCATTTGCTGTAATATATCGTATATATTACAATGTTATGAACACTCAACTCAATATTCGAGCTTTTTGCTCATCTCCTAAAGAAGAGAGTCTTTCGATGGAGGTCAATCCTCTCCATTCTAATACTATGATTCCAAAAAGGATACAATGGAATATTCAATCTAGAGGACTTGAATGAGATTTTGAAAATGCTTAAGACCCAATTCTTGCTCCTGTTTGATTGATTTCAAATGAAATCATTTCCTTTCCAAATGGACATGTCAAGGTGATTTTTTATGAAGAATCGACATCAAGTAATCATTGAAGGTCATATTCTTCTGAATCTGAGATCAGATTTGAAAATCCTTTTCAATCATCAAGATTTTCGACTTCTTCCCATAAATTAGAAGGAGTCAATTTTACATCGACTATTTCGAAAACTCAATATACAACTGATAGAGATAATGAATCAAAATAGCATGATTCTCCTACGTTGTCCGATATGCTGCCTAATCAATCAGAACAATTGGAAGTGTAATGTCATTACTTCTACAATTAATAGAAAAATTGAGTTCAAAATTGATCAAACTCTTTTTGTCAAAATTTTTCATCATACTCTTAGACAAATGTTCTAAAAAATTGAGATTGAATTTTTATGGGAACAATTTTATGATTCTCCTGAAGATTTAGGTTTTTATGAATAGGCGCACTTCAAAGTTTTTGGCAAGTAAAATACTAAAACAAAAACTCTACTCAAAATACCAATTTTAATAAAAAAATAAAATAAAATGGAAAACACCTTGTGGACATCCGCCAATACAAGGAATATTTGTTTCTCATGGAAACACCGAAATCATTGCATCGCCTCTTAACCAAATTCCTGTTGGTAGACCAGAAGAATCTAGTACTACAGCCAAAGATATCAAAAATATTCAATCGCGGAACAATTATACAAATATTGTTCTTGAGTCTATGTGTTCTCAATTATCCAGAATTGAAGCCAATTCTGATTCAGAAGCTCCCTCATCCAAAAAAGATGAGAAAAGACCCCTTAATACAATTTTCAAACTCATTGATTTAAAATTAGCTCCTAAGCTGAAAAGGGACACTTTGTCTATAGAATCAAGTATTTTCTAGGAACTCGCTAATTAAATATCCAAATTAGGAACATCAAAGAATATCAATACTGTTGATATTTTAGAAAAACTTGAAACTCAATTTATTGAAGATAAACCATCTCATATCAATAAATTGAAAGGCCAAATTCAAAACTTTGAAATTGTTATTCTCGGCCTTCTTATCCTGATATGTTATATGAGGAAAAGAAGAAACCACAAGATTCCTATGCGTCGAATGGAATCTTTGATGGTCTAACAGAATAATGAAGAAACTTTAAATAAACTTTAATAAACAAAATCTCATTTCAATCAACTTTATTAAAGTAACTTTATAAAAGTCGATTGAAATTGAATCAATTTTTATAAAGTTGCTTTAATAAAGTTGATTATAATGGAATCTTCTTTATTAAAGTTTTTCCATGATTGGTCTTGATTGATGGTAATGTTGGTAAACATAATTGAAATTGAATCAATTTTTATAAAGTTGCTTTAATAAAAATTGATTATAATGAAATCTTCTTTATTAAAGTTTTTCCATGATTGGTCTTGATTGATGGTAATGTTGGTAGACATAACTTTTGAGGTGGTAGGCACAGTTGAAAGATAATTTTTCTTGAATTATAAACTCTGTATTGTTGATATTCATCCCAATAATTGGGTTCATATAGCCATTTTGAATACCTTTGATTTTCTTTTGCAATTAGTTCTTCAATATCAAACTTCTTGTAGTTATCTTCATTGCTCTGGGCATTGTCTGTTTTAGAAACCTTTTGGCGATTAATTATTTTGAATTGATTTGGATTTCTTGGAAGTTGACTTAGCGAGAGAAGCAATGTTTTCAGATATAATTGCTAACTCTTAAGGTGTTTTGCATTGACGAAACATTGATAAGAGTTTTGATTTCTCTGCAAGGAAATTGGCATGACTTTCTTGTTCCTTTTTAAAGACCTATTTTTTCTCGAATCCAAGAATTGACAGTCTTTAGACAACAATTAGTTTCATGAAACTTTTACCATCATTTTACTTTAAATCTTTGAATTATACATTTTACATTATATTCGGAATCTGATCGTTGAACAACATTGAAGTCCCAATAGAATATTCATGGAACTTTAAGATTGAAGGCAAATTGGAATAAAAGATTTTCTTGAGACTTTAAAAATTGTTTTGCCTCCTATTTGAAATGTTCGAATCCCTGATGAGTAAGACTAAGTAAAACCTTTTCATCAAGTCAAATATATTTGAACTAAGTTTGAAATCATTTTGAAAAATTTGCAGGACATGTTTGGTTGATAAGCATAAACCAAGAATGAGTTACTAGTCTGGAGTAAAGAAAAAAAATGATACTTGATCTTTGTATTCAAAATAATTGAAATGAGATTCAAATGTTTCATCCTTAGATAAACACATTTGTTTCTCATCCCATGGGTTCTGTCCCCAGTTTTCAAACGACAAATCCTTTTGAGTACTTATTTTTGTAAAATCAATGAGATTGGATTTTCGGGTGTTTGAAATATAAGTTATGAGAGTCGATCATGTTTTAGTGAGGATGACTTCATAAAGGGCTTTTGATTTTTTGATGTTTATGGGCATGAAATGAAAATGGGGAGAAAATAAATTTTGAACGCATTCATTTAGAGATGAATACATGTGTACCCATGATGTTTCCATTTGGAAACGGGTAATCGAATATGTTTTGTAAAATAGTGAAAAGCCTTTGAGGGATCTGGTATTTTGCCAGAACCAAGATGATGAATATTTTTTGAGATTTGAAGGATTTGGTAGATAAAAAATGTCCTCATTTTGAGTAGGAATTTTTCCGAGAAGTAGAGGAAGATAAAGTTTTTGAAGCGAAAGTTATTTTTGAGAGGTGGAAGAATTCTGTTCTTCATTCTCAGATCCTTGAATGTATTCATCCATTGATAATCGAGGAATTGAAGTTTTCTTTTTATTTTTCTTTGAAGAACAAGATGCCATTAAAACACTTACTAGCACTCAAGAGGATTTTTTTCTGTATAAACTCTTTTGTTAGAAAATCTGCGAGAACATTCGATTTTCCTTTTATATATAGAATTTCAAAATCAAAGTAGGACGCAGGATCTTGTCATATTACAAAAATTTGTTTTGAAACAAGAATTTTGACATTTTTTTGTAAGACATCTTTCAAGGTTATACAATCGATTTTTAAAATAATTTTTTTATTGATTAAATCATTTTGAAATACATAAAACTATTGATAAAATTTCTTTTTTAATTATTGAGTAATATTTTTGGGTGCCAGTCCATACTCCTAAGTGGAATCTCACAAGCTGTTCTTGGCTAGATTCTTTTGGAGTCTACTTTAGTACTCCACCATACCTATGTATGATGCATTTGTCTTAACTATTGAAGGCTAAATAGTCTACAATAGATAGACATGGAATACTTTTGACTGCAGCTCTATCTTTTTCAATAGCTAAAGTATGCTATGGACTTCAAGATAATGGATGCTTTTACAGCATTTAAAAAAGAGGAGCACAAAGTAGTCGTATGTTTTTGACAGATCAGACATAAGTGACACAGCATAAGATACACTGCAAACTTGTTTTATCTAGAATTTCATCAAAAAATTTGTCTATGAATTCTAGACTTCTTTAGATAGGAGTAAGTGTTCTTAGATGGATGTGGTGACCTGATAACCTTATGCGAGTTTGACAAAGAACGACTTTCTTAGTTGAAACAGCTAATCCATTATTTTTGATAACATGTATGATTGTATTAATATGCTTGAAATGTTGTAATGAATTTTTTGAATAAATTAAAACATAATCAATGTAAACAATAATAAAATTTTGAAATGGATTGAAAATATTATTCATAATTTTTTGAAATTCAGAGGGAACATTTTTTAGACCGAATGGCATGACATTCCATTTATATCGGCCAAACGGAACATTGAAAGCAATTTTTTATTTATCTTCTTCTTTGATTTGAATATGCCAGCAACCAGAATTCATATAAAATTTGGAGAAGATAATGACTTTGAGTAACTTGTTTAACATATCTTGCTTTTGTAGTAATGGATATCGAATCCATCGAATAGTTTTATTGAGAGGTTTATAATTGATGACAAGTCGGGGAACATTTCGTTTAAATTTCAGCAGAATTATTGACATAAAAGGCGGAACAGGTCTATGGAGATTTGCTTGAACGAATTAATCATTTTTCAAGTAAATCATTAATTTTTCTGATACAATGATCAAGCAATTCGTTGTTCATCTGAATGAGACGAGAGTTAGTAGGAATTATTGATTCATAAAAATCGGAATCATAAGGAAGAAAAACAATATGCTTCTTTTTACTCCAAAAATCATTAATAATAGTAGAACATATTTCATCTTCAATTTGTTTTTGAAGGAATGAAATTCTCTTTTATGGAAGAATTTTGTAATTGTTCTTTTTTGAATGTAGAAATTGGACGTGCTCTTACTTGAAATTAATATTATTAATAATTTTTGAAATAGATGCTTGTTTCAAAGAATTAACATCGTTATAGTAAGGAGGATTTGTTAATTTGAAAAATATTTCTTAACAAAAAATATAGGTTGTTAAACCTTTTGAGTTTGCTTGAAAAAGATAAATTTAAACAATGAAAGGAGTAGCAAATATGACTTCTTGGGCTAAATCTTTGACTAAGTAGAAGATATCTTTGAAACAAATATTGAAATTACAGACTTGTTTTTGAAAGTTTGTATTGAATATTGAGTGTGTGTGTATATATATAAAGGGAGGCCCAAGTCAAAGGAGATGGACAAGAGAAGTAGATATTGGTGGAAACAATGAATTTATTGATAAAAAACCTTGAAATTACAATGTGAGAATTGATATTTGAAGATTACAAAATTGAAACTTAGAAATTGAAAATTACAATTTAAAAGATTTTTAAAGAGAGTTTAAAAATTACGAAGATAATTTTAAAACTTCCTTGAAATGTAGCATCATTCGCTCTATTATATTTGATAAGAACTTTCATCTTGAATCTTCTTTTATACTTGAAATCTTTAGCTCGGACTTGAAATTAAATTAATTTTGGTTAAGAAATCTTGAAAAGTAATTAGCTATCTTGATTTGAAAAGACAACTATTTGTCTTTGTCTTCCAACAACTCTTGATAATTGCACCTCATCTTTTGATAATGACGTACCAACTTTTGACAATTGTATAACACATTTTGGTAATGACATACCTACTTTTGACAATTATTGACAATTCACGAGCTTTTTCACTTCTTCCGTCCTTTTGAATTTTGCTTTAGTAAATGTACTAAAAAGTCTATTTTTAATAATTGACAAGTGGAGTAATAATAATTTATTTGGTGATATACACATTTTGAACAACGAATCCTTTAATTTTTGAATCATATATTCTCTTAATTAATCAAGATAGCTTTGTCTATATAGTTATTTTGAATGAGTGTTCTTTTGAGTTTCTTTTTCAATTAATTCATTAATGTTTTATAAATCAAAGCACATATTTTTATTGCTTAGTTCATAATCTGATAAATCTGCTTGAGAATAATTTTCTTTTGAATTTGATCTTTTTGATGAAGATTCTGTGAGGAAATTGACACTTTCGTCAAGTTCCCTTTTGAATAATTTTGGAATGCCTGCGTTCCTCTATTATTAAATCCATGAATTTATTGCTTTTAGGTAACATTTTGTCTCATGAAATTTGGACCACCATTTGATTTTGAGTCTCTAAATAACTTTTTTAACATGATATTCAGATCTTGGTTTTTGAACAATTTGATAATCCAACAGAATATTCATGAGACTTTTAAATTATTAGCAAATTGGAATAAAAGATTTTCTCGAGATTTTAAAAAGGTTTTTGCCTCTTTTTTTAAGTGTTCGAATCTTCGAAGAGTAAGATTGGGAAAAATATTTCTTCAATTCCAAAATATTCGAACTATTTTTGAAACCATTTTGGAAAATTTGTTGAATAATATTGATGAAAAATTATAAATCAAGAATCAGTAACTGATCTAAAATAAAATACATTAAACTAGATTTCTTGGTAATCAAAATAATTGATAAGAGATTCGAATGAATCGTCTTTTATGAGGCGCATTCTTCTCTCTTTGCATGGGTATTGTCCCCAATTTTCGAATGACAACACACTTAGAATTGAAAATTTAGAAAAATCAATATAATTCTTCTTTTGTTGATTTGGAGTATGAGATATTATAGTTGATTCAGATTTGACAAGGATAGCTTCATAGTAAGCTCTGGATTTTTTGATATTTTTTTGGAAAATATTGGAAATTTGGAGGAAAAATATTGTGAAGGCATTCTTCTAGGGATATTCACAATGAATCCAAGATGTTTCCATCTTGAAAATAGGAATATGATCAGGCTTTATAAAATATTGAAAAGATGAAGGCGGATTGATATCTGGTAATTTTCAAATCCTATTTGGAGGGGTTTTTTTTTTTTTTTTGTTTAAATTTGAAGGATATTCAGGGATTTTCTGAATTTGAGAGGATGCGCTTTTTGAAGCTAGAGTAGTTTTTTGAAAGGTATAAGAGCTATGCTCTGGATATTTTGATCATTTGAATGAATTTTGAATATAATCATCTATTGAACAAATGGGAATTTGAATCTTTTTCTTATCCTTCTTCTTTGAAGAAGATGATTCCATATTTTTTTTCTTTGAATATCTCACTCAATTTGAATATCTCTCGATTTTTTTCGCACAATTTCCTCTATTTTGTAAAAACTCTATTTTTGAGAAAGTCTGCAAGAAAGTGTGAAGATCCTTGTATATATATATGATTTCAAAATCAGAACATGACAAAATTGCTTGCTATCTAGCAAAGATGTGTTTAGAAATAAGATTTTTGACATCTTTTTGTAAAATAGCTTTAGATGCTTTACAATTTGTTTTTTAAAATAAACTTCTTGTTTATTAAATCATATTGAAATTTTGAAATATATAAAACAATTGATAAAATTTCTTTTTTGATAGTTAAATTATTCTTTTAAGTACCAGTCCTAACACTTGAATGAAAACGAACTAACTATTCTTGAATATATTATTTTGGAATCTGTTTGATGACATCACCAAAACTAATGTCTGACGCATCAGTTTTAACAATAATTGATGCAGTGAGTTCTAATATTGACAAACATTGAATACTTTTGATAGCCCTTTTGACATTTCGCACAACTACAGTATGCTCGTGACTCCATGAAACCAGATTCTTTTGTAATCTTTTGAAAAGGTGTGCACATATGATATTTATCTCTTTGATAAAGTCACCTATATAATTGACACATCCTAAAAATCGTTGAAAACTATTTTTATCTAGAATTTCATCAGGAAGCTTGTCTGTGAAATCTAGACTCATTTGAATTGGTGTAATGGTTCTTAGATGAATGTAATGTCCTAAGAACCTAATGCTTGTTTGACATAAAACAACATTTTTAGCAAAAACTGTTAAACCATTATTTTTGATGACATAAATGAATGTATTGAAATGTTGTTCTAAGTTTTTGGAAAAGATTAAAACATCATCAATGTAAACAATTATAAATTTTGAATAAGGATTAAAAATATAATTCATAAATTTTTGATATTTAGAAGGAGAATTTTTGAGACCGAATGACTTAACATTTCGTTTGTATTGTCCAAAAAGAACATTGAATGTTGTCTTATAGCGATCTTCTTTTTTAATTTGAATATGTCAAAAATCAGACTTCATATCAAATTTAGAAAAAATAATCGCCTTGTATTACCTATTTAATAGGTCTTTCTTTTGAGGTAATAGATATCTTATCCATTAAATGGCTTTATTGAAATGTTTGTAATTGATAACCAAATGAGGGACTCCTTGTTCAATTTCAGCAGAATTGTTGACATAAAATGTCGAATAACTCCATGGTGAATTACTTGGAAAGATAATTTTCTTATCTAGTAAATCATTGATCTCCTTGATACAGTGATCAAGTTATTTTTTATTCATTTGAATAGGATAGGATTTTATCGGGATGTTTGATTCATGGAAATCATGAGCATATGGTAGATGCACCATATACTTTTTTCTATTTCAAAAGCATTTGGAATAGTGGAGCATATTTCATCCTCGATTCGCTTTTGAAAAAGAGAGATTTGCTTTTAATAAAGGAAAAACCCCTATCAATGCATTCTTCAAACATGATTCCTCAACTTGAAAAATTAGATAATGAGACTTAGGTTTTAAAAGAACTTGTAACTCAATTATCTAAATTATCTTCTCCTTCTCCTTTAAAAAATATTAATGCAATTGATGAAATTGAATCTCAAGTTATTGAAAATGAAGATGAAAATTTTCATATTAATAAATCGAAAGGTTTATATTCAAAAGTTCATCCATTTTACCCTCAACATACTACTCCTAATTTACTTTTAGAAGAACAAGCAAAATTTCCAATGACTTTCAAAGGTGACTCTGTAGCTGAATTGAATATTGATGGCCTAACAGAGTATCAAATTGTTCGACAAAAATAGAAATTATGTCAATGTCCTGGAAAGCATATAGAGCAAATAATGTTGATTCCATAACTTTAACTTCAAATCTGGTTATCGGATTTATGAGCTAGTTCAAAAACTGGTGGGGAAATTATCTCAGCTTAGAACAAAAGCAAGAGATTATGAACTTTCAAAATGATGAAACTGAAGAAAATGACAGTTTCTCTATCCTCATTTACAGTATCATCAAACATTTCATTGGAGTACCTGTTGATTTAATGAATTGACAATTCGAAATTCTTATGAATTTTCGATGTTCAAAACTTCACAATTTTCCGCGATATAAAGAAATGATCTTATCACGTGTCTTGTTACGTGAAGATTGTGATCAATTTCATTTGAAAGAAAAATTTATAGTTGGACTTCCAAAACTCTTTGCATAAAGAGCTAGGATTTCAATTAGAATTCAACGTTAAGAAAATATTCCATATGATGAACTTACATATGGAGAGATTATTCATTTTATCAATAAAGAAGGTCTTGCACTTTGCAATGAAAGTTGTAAAGATCTTGGATCATTCTGTGAATAATATGGCTTTGAGAAAATAATTCCGCCTTCTTCCAAATTGAAAAGAAAAAGTTTTCCCTCCTACAAAAGAAGAAAAAAATTTAAAGAAAAGAATTTTCAAAAACCTTCAAAAAATTATTCTAAAAGATGATTTTCAAAGAAAAGGTTTTCAAAAAATTCTAATGTCGCTTGCTGGAAATGCAAGCAAACGGTACATTATTTCAATAAATGTCCTATGAAAAACAAGATTAATAATCTTCAAATTGATGAAGATATTAAACTTGAACTCATCAATCTTATCAATTCTTCAGTAGAAGAAGAAAATTCTTCTGATTCGAAGTTAGAAATAGTTTATCAACATCAAGAAGACTCTGATGTTGAGACTAGTTCTAGTTCGTCTTCCTCTTCTTCAAAACAATCTAAAGAACTTTGTGTTTGTAAAAACTATAAATGTTCTTACTAAAAAGGAAGAACTTATTCAAAAGATAGTTCAGAAAATTGAAAATTCTCAACTAAAAAAAAAGGTTCAAATATCTTATTCTTTCAAAATCTTATGAATATGATGATCTTCATAGTATTGGGAATATTATGAGTAGATTTAAAATTGAATCTTCAAAATTTTCCAAATCATTCAGTTCCGATTTAAGAGCAGAAATCAATGAAATGAAATCTCAAATTTCAATTCTTCAAAATTAAATGAAAGATGTCAAAATGGAAGTAGTTCTCTTGAAAATTAAACAAGAAAATCAAACTATTTATGATTCTGATTTTCTGAACAAGAAGTTGCTTCTCAATTCTCAAAAATTCCTCATTGATTCTGTAGATCAAAATTGTATTAGGGAACGATTAATCCCTACAAAATATTTTGAAAAAAACCACTGAGCGTCTTTATGGTGCTAGTGGAAAAAGAGTGAATATTCAATACAAACTATCAAAAGCTCATGTTTGTAATTCAAATATTTGTTTTAAAAATATATATATTTTTTATTTTGTTAAATATTTAGACCAAGAAGTTATTCTAGCACCCATTTTATTGTTCAAATTTATCATTTTCAAGCCAATTCAAAATGATTAACTACAAATATTTTTGGTCAAAAAATTGTTTTCAAATTTACAAATCTTCATTTATACAAAGATGTTAATTATTTGAAAGATGCTTCTATTTAAAAATTTATTAATAATATTAATTTTAAGAAAAGATATTCAATTTTTAAAGGAAAAGATAAGATTGCATAGAATCCAGGGACAGTTAAAAGATTCATTTTTTCAAAAACAAATCTTTATTTTTCAAAAGCAAATCGAGGACGAGCTATGCTCCACTATTCCAAATGCTTTTTGGAATAGAAAAAAAAACATTTGGTATTTTTACCATATACTCTTGGTTTTCACGAACCAAACATCCTAATAAAATTTCGTCTTATTCAAATGAATATAGAATTATTTGATCACTCTATCAATGAGATCAATGATTTACTCGATAAGAAACTTATCCGTCCAAGTAAATCACCATGGAGTTGTTCGACATTTTATGTCAACAATTTTTTTGCTGAAATTGAACGAGGATGTAACACCCCCAAAATTTCATTAACACTGGAGTGTTACCAAAAAATTCAATTTTCTTTACGTTAAAAAGTGAAAGCGATACAAATCAAAATATAACTTTATTTTCAGCAATAAATATCAACTAAAATATGAAATTTGAATCTCTAAAAAAATTAAATATAATTAGTTAACTAATTAATAAACGTGTCTTTGAATAAATAACCAATCTAATAAACTAAGAGATAAAAAAACTTACTCTTGGCAGTTCGCATCACCATCCCGCCACAGTTCCAATCGACTCGAACTAACTTGTAAAATTTTGTAAGAGTGAGTATTTAAAAATGCCAGTAAGATACGTGCACTTTTTATGCACAATTATATAAAAACAAAATAAATAGAAATTTTGATTTTACTCAAAATTAAAAGAAGAAATTGATCAAAAATCTGTTTCAAACGACTTCAATTCAAAAGAAATTCAAATTGCAAAAATTGAGCAAACTCTTCAAAATTGGACTATACCAAAGGTAGACAAGAGTTCTATCTATGAAATATGCAAATTTGAATTTACTCAAAATTATGTCATCAAAACATTGGAGCAAACTATTCCTATAAAAAAAATCAATCCGTTTCTATTATTTTATTTTCAAAAGAAGCTATACAAGCTCACCGGAAGAAATTTAAATATCTTCATGTTGGACTTATTCAAATTGTAGTCAAACCTCTGTTTAGACTTGATCTAGACATTTCTGTTCTTTTAACCCTAAGAGACATGACTCTTAAGGTTTGAATATTCATTACTTTCCATACTTGAGTCTATGATAAGAACTACGTAGCAACGAATACTACGCAACCCACAATGAGATTGAAGATCCAAAGAAAGCCCAAATAATGATCCCGATTTTGAGTTTGAACCAAGAATTAATGAACCAAAAACCAAACAAAAACGAAGTTTGAATGACCTTTTGATTACACAACATGTGATCCTCTTGTTGAACGCCAAAAGAATCCTCTTGATAAGTTCAAAATGTTTTATGAAGAACAATGTTTGAAAAGCACAATAGCCTCTCGAATGTATCTCAATAGTNTCAATATTAAATTAGTCAAAAGGTTAAATTGAATAATGAAGTTATATTATACTAATGGCCAGAAAATCTAGTAAATACGTAATTAGGTTACAAAATATTGTAAAAATGGAAAGAAAATAGAATTCTAGTATAACAAGGAAATTCGTGAAAAAAATTAAATTTCTCGTCAAATTGTTCTCAGCATGTTTCTATGCAATCGCAAGCCCAAAAGTGTCATGTGCTCAAGTAACATTGTGTAGAATTTCGTGCCATTTCTGGAATGTAGTCATGGGCAAAAATCCAACAACCGAGCTGAAAGTTATGTCCATTTTCATCAATGTTGCTCGTTTGTTGCTTGAATTGAGTTGATCCATTTGGTTTCTTCTTTCGAACCCAACATAAAACTTGTTTATTGACTTGTTAACTTTGAAACTTCGTTCACCATAGCTTGAGCAAGCAATCCCATTGCCTTTTTCACCTGCTTTGCCCTCGAACGTGTCATTGGGCTCCTTCGGTAATCAATGGATCCCGTCCTGGGCTTTTCTTCGTCGAGCTTGACTCCTGGATCATATCATCCTCTCCCTCTTCAAAAAGATTCGTCCTCAAATCTGCACCTGCATCGAAAAGAGAGATATCAGACACATTAAAAGTTGCTGAAACATTATACTTACCCGGAAGATCCAATTTGTAAGCATTATCATTGACTTTCTCCAAAACTTAAAATGGACCATCCCCTCGTGGTTGTAACTTTGATTTCTCTGGAAAGCGTTCCTTTCTGAGATGTACCCAAATCCAATCTCCTGGTTCAAATGTCATGCTTTTTCGACCCTTGTTTGCTTGTGACGCGAAATGTTTGTTTTTACTTTCAATTTGCACCCTTACCTTTTCATGGAGAGACTTTACCAATTTGGCTTTTCTTTTACCATCTAACCTACCTCGTTCATTCACAGGCAAATGTATTAAATCTAAATGTGTTAGTGGATTAAAACCATAAACAATTTCAAATGGTGAAAACGAAGTAGTAGAATGCGTGGCCCTATTGTATGCAAACTCTATGAATGGTGAACACTCTTTCTAACTCTTCAAGTTCTTATTGACTATAGTACGTAATAATTGCGTCATGGTCCTATTCACTACTTCAGTTTGACCATCGATTTGTGGATGACGAGTTGTTGAAAACATAAGCTTAGTGCCTAACTTACCCCACAAAAATCTCCAAAAATGACTCAAGAATTTCACATCCCGATCAGATAATATGCTCTTAGGTACTCCATGTAAATGCACTATTTCCTTAAAGAATAAATCAACAATGTTAGTGGCATCATCGGTCTTATGACATGCTATGAAATGTGCCATCTTACTGAATCTATCTACCAACACAAATATTGAATCTTGTTCCTTCTTAGTCCTAGATATATCCAAAACAAAATCCATTGAAATATCAACCCATGGTTCACTAGGCATAGGTAACGGTGTGTATAAACCTTGAGGTGAAACCATAGATTTAGCATGCTTACAAGTTATGCATCGACTAAAACTCTTTTAACATCACTTTTCATCTTAGGCTATAAAAATGCTCCCCCAACATTTATAAAGTCTTTTTTACGCCAAAGTGTCCCATCAATCCACCACTATGTGCTTCCCTCACTAAAATCTCTCGCATTGAACAATTATAAACTCAAAATCTATTTTCTCGAAATAAATATCCATCCTACTTAAAGAACTTATCTACAACCCCCTTATTACATGACGAATAAATTTTAGAAAAATCCAAATCACTAACATACATGTTCTTAATGTGCTCAAAACCAAGTAACTTAGAACTAAGAGAAGTTAGTAACACATACCTTCGAGACAATGCATCCGCCACCACATTTTCTTTATCTTGCTTGTATCGGATGGCATAAGGAAATGTCTCTATAAACTTCATGCCTTTTGTTCAGTTTGCCTTGACCTCGCAAATGCTTCAATGATTAGCTTCGAGGAGGAGAATGGACAGAGGCATATATGCAGATGGATGGTGAACCATGGAAACAACCGATGAACAAGGAGTTCTCGACATATGTGGAAATTAAATGCGTACCTTTTCAGTCAGTTTTGGTGCATGGGGAGTAAATTCTACAGCTTTTAGTTCTGTGTAAAGCATATTTCCCCTCATGAGTGCTTCACATAATTATTTATCTTGATGTAACCAATACTTTGGACATCAAGTTATTGTTGTGCAAATTCCTAGTTTGTCCATGTCACTAATCCCATGTTTAGGAGGAATTTGTTTAGTTGATTCCAACTCCTGTACCAAATCAATTTACTGTTGTTTTTCATTTCTGCCATTTTAAGGGAATCCCATGATAGTGTCGATTGAAAAACTCAAGTGTGTTTCTTGTTCTAGCTTATTATAATATTCATTAGTTCGTCTTGATATTTCTTTGGTCAGCCTCAAACATATGGTTCTGTGTGTCTATTTCTTTAGTTTACCATGTGACAAACAAAAGAACCAAGAACAATGCTACAGTGTCAGATAGGTTCACAGAAATATTGATAGAATGTCATATGACATTCTATTATTGGAATGTTTAAAACACAGTCAGTTTTTCCATTCAAATATCTATTGCAACCTACACTTCTATCATTGTATCTGTGAAAATCCTTTTGGTAAAGTGGCATAATCCAAGATCGAATGGTTATAGACTTGGTAACTCTTCGTATATGTTTGGTAATTTATGTTCCAATATTCGAAGAACTATTCCCATCTAAATGTAGTCGGTGTTGATTTTTAGCCAAGTATCCAACCTCAAAGGCTTAATAAAAATAAAAGAAGGCCAACAATTTCTTATTTTTTTTCCAATAATCGATCCGTTTTTGAATATGTATATTAGTATGCAAGAATATAGTAAAACTTCGTGTTAAAAGTTAAATCCTCGGTGTTCATTTCTCTGCAATTCTAAAGTTTGAAATCGACTAAAGCAGAGTCTTTTTGAATCCCAATAACACTGCATAATATATAATATATATTCACACTAACTAGAGTTTGTTTAAATCCTATTAGCTGCAAAGGCTGACCAAACAAATTTGGGAGAATTAGGCAAAATTTCTGAAAGGTCTTCTCGGCAATAATTAAAAAAATGGCGCTGTCAGCGATTGCCTACGATAGTATGTTATAACGAAAATCAATAAATATCAATAGAACAAAATAGGGATGGCAAAAAAAAAAAAAAAAATACATTTAATCTGATACTCGCGACCCCATCCTCAATGGGGTGAGGATTACCGCCTAACCGGGTAAACGGGCCGATGGTCATTGTCCCTAAGCGGGTAGGGATGGCAACAGTTCGGTTCGGCCAAAACCATAACTGCACCACCAAATTTTTGATTATACCATAACCGCACCATAACCACGTAAACCAGTTCGGTTCGACTCGGTTCATATCTCGGTTCGGTTCAGTTGATAACCACGAAAATAAATTATTTTTTATAAGTCCAAATTCCAACCGTCAAATTGAAAAAAAAATTGTGAAAAAAGTCAATAAAANTTGACTTTAAATTTAAACTAAAAAAGTAATGAATTTTTGAGGCGTAACATATAGGCCATTAAGATTGAAGGTATTTCTCTCAGATTTGTTCTTTGTATTCTTATCTTTGACCTTTGCAAATATTTCACTACTAGAAAAATTTTCGATTCTTACACCAAAGGGAGAACAAGCGAAATTTCGTCTTCTTATTAGGTCACCAAAATATTGGAGAAGCATTTCTCGCTATGCAGGGGTATTTAGGGATGGCAACGGTTTGGTTCGAGGTCGATTAGGCTAAAATCATAACCGCACCACAAATTTTTTTGTCATACCATAACCGCACCATAATCACGTAAGTCGATTCAGTTAATAACCACAAAAATAAATTATTTTTTATAAGTCCAAATTCCAAACGTTAAAGTGAAAAAAAAAATTATGAAGAAAAGTTAATACAAACAAAAAACAATATTAAGCCAATTTAGCAAATAATATCCCAAATGAAAATGCAAACAATATCCCAACTTCCAACCTTTCTCTTGATCAAAATTAAATGCCCCATTGCAGTCCTACCACTAGGTTATTTAAATTGATTCAAAAACATATGTTTGACATCTTTCTGACCTCGAAGGGGACATCTATCTAAATGAGCACGTAAATGACTTGTCCCATTTTTTAACTCACCACCTAACCATTTTTTGCATTGTTTACAAATTGTTTTGGGCACGTTATTAATTCTCTATAGCTTGAAATGCTGCCACACTGTAGAGGTCCATTTTCTTTTTCTAATTTCCTCTGTCGGCTCCTCATCATCACCTAAATCTATATGAGTAGGATTTGCATTTACCTTACTTGGATTTTGTGAAGTACCCAGTGTACTTGATGCATCCTCTCGAATGCCAGTAGCGGTATCTCCACTTTCAACTGAAGCGGGAGGAGTCGAAATAGAAAACGTCGATCCATGGCAAGACACCTGATTACATGAAAAATAAAACGCATCAATTGAGGTTTCAGCCATGGTTATGGTGAAAATGCAATCAATTTGAATGTATTTATAGTATTTTTAATCACTCTTCTAAAAGAAACATTAACTGCACAAATTGAAAATACATGCTTAAAGCAGTAAAACAAGAGTTTATTAGACACTATTACAGAAAATAAATTTCTATTCTGTATTTGTAGGAATTCAAAACTCTTTATTCTGACCCACTAAAAAGGGATAAAGAAGCCATCCCTTGTACCTACCAGATAGAGAAATGCAAATGACAATAAGAGTCCGTTTGATTGCAAATGTGGGAAAAAACGTTTTACAGAGAATTAATTTGCCTAGATATTGTTTTACTGGGAATTGTTATTAATTGTGTTTGATTGGTATAATTTTCTATGGAAAACGTTAAAAGTTTGGTATCCGTTTGGCTTGGTTTTTTGTGAAAATTGTCCATTAAAGTAATAATGTTTTCTACCACTGGGTCTAGAATTTGTTCCAATTGCCAAAAAAAAGTTTGAAAAAAAAAAATAACCATACCGAATACCATTCGTTTGACTTTGTTTTGCATGAAAATTGTCAATAAAAGGGAATTTTTTTTTTTTATCATTGTGTCTATAATTTTTTCCAATT
>OU503045.2:10053019-10091081 GCA_912172775.2 Fraxinus pennsylvanica
TCAAACACTACAAAGTTGGAAAATAGAAAAATTTTCCATGGAAAATGTGTGCTATCAAACGGGGGCCTAACTATAAAAATAAAAATTGTTTGACAGATATATGAAAAATGAAAGTAGAAATAAAAAAATAATTCTTCCCAACTGAATTGGTAAATTACCAAGCTCTCATAAACAATATAATCCAAAATATATGTTGAATTCTGGAATTTCATTAATAACATCATAAAAAAGCCACATTAATTCTGTAACCAAATTAATAATTCGACTCTCTATTTCTTATGAACATAGAGAAACTGAAGAACGCATAAACTAGCAAGCAAAACAGACTAAAAATCACATTTTCCGGGCTACGCATCATATATTTAAATAATATTATAAAGAAAATGGAGTCAAGTATAATGTATCTGGGTTTTGTTGAATTGTACGTGGAAGATGATTTGAAGCCAATGGACCCAGAACAATTCAGGGAGTGTGCTCACAAGATGGTAGATTTCGTTGCTGATTACTACAATTTGAAGCTGAGGTACAGGTAGAAGAGCGATGACAGATCTGATTTGGTTCATTGGTTGAGTGGACGAGTGTTTTGTAAGTTTGGTTTCCAATTTTCAATTTTAACGTGTAAGGTTAGAGTTAGGTTACTGAGTTAAGGGTTTACTAGTAATGTTAATTGGGTCAGAATTTCGGGAAAGCTCAATTGTCAAAATTGCCTAATTAATTTTGGGAAAGAGTAATGGAAAGCCCAATTTCCCAATTATTTTTTTTTTAACGAGTAATCGGTTCGAGATGGGGCACCGTTGCTAAATACCATACCCGCCCCACCCCGAACCCGGTCATTAAAATCAAAACCATAACCATCCCATTGCACAATCAGTTCAATTTTTTTCGCCCCATTCGATTCGATTAACCACGGTTTTCGATTTTAACAGTTCGAATTGACATCCCTATAAATGGGTACGGGGTAGGTACGAACAACATAGTCCATGTCCCGCTACCCGCCTCATTTAAAGTTAATTTGAAATTTAAGTTTTTTATCAAACAAAAATAAAAGATTTATCATTATTTCTAAAGAAAATATAAATTGCTCTTAATAAATTGAAAAAATTAATAATATTTACTAACTAAAAACATAAAAACAAAATAAATAAATAAATAAATAAAAAGGAAAAAGAAAACACAAATGGGGGCAATAAATGGGGCAGAGAACACGCCCCGCCCTTGCCCCACCTCGCCTCGCCCCGAATTCGCTGGAGATGAGGTAAGGTGACAAAAATATCCGAAAAAATGAAGGTGAGAATGGCCGACCCGTCTAATATCCGTTCCATTGTCATTCCTAGAACAAAATTACCAAGAGTGATACCATTAGTACTATTACGACAACAATATCATCGTTGATGTCGTGACAACCATTGATGATGCTTTGATAGCTGATTGTTGTCGGGAAGTCGTCAGTCTCAATGACAAAATTTTATTATTTCTATAATTTTTGTTTTTTCACAAGTTACCAATGTTAGGCCCTGTTTGATTGGTGTTATTTTTCCTAGAACTTGGAAAATGAATTCTATTTTCTTGGTTTTCGCTTGTTTGATTGCCACAATTTTCTAGGGAAAACTTTTCCCCCCCACTCCTATTTTCCTCAAAATTGATGAAAAACGTTTCCCACCATTTTGGTGGGAAAAGCTTTTTTAGGTGCTGTTGCCTTTTTTTTTTTTGCAATGAAAACAAATTTCATAACTAGTTGTAACATCAAGACTGTGCTCGAAAGAAAACAAAAAGGATACCAAGAGATTCTGAACTTCCATATGAAAATTCATAGGCCAATCTTGTCACTGTAAAATCGACTAGATAACGTAAGGTTTGCCTTCTCTGGTACAAATTGCACTTCCCTTATATGTTGAGGCTAAAGCCACTCGACACTTCCCTCCATGCAGGCAAGGGCGGACCAAGACCATTTTTCTTGTGGGGTCAAAAATGAGAATTCAAAAATGTTTAGGTAAAAAAAATTCAAGAGGAAAACTAAAAAGTAATAATTTGTGGGGTCATTTGACCCCACATGACCCCATGTGGGTCCACCCCTACATGCAGGGCTCAGACACGTCACAAGTCCATGAGCCTGACTTAACAATAACAAACAGGCTCAATGAGGGTTTCATTCATTTGCTCATAAGTTTGCAACTTCATTGATGAAGCTAAAAAGGTACCTAAATATAATAAAAAAAAATTGATCGAAATGAATGCAAATTTGATAAGTGCATTTTATGCGCTTATTCGGACGTCTATTCTTGTTTATTTATATATAAATTGAGATATTATCTACTTAATTTGTGTAAATTATGTTAATTATAGGAAAACCCCAATTTGGATACAATTTATGTAAAAAGAGGTTACTTGGAGCTTAATTGGAGTTGATTTGAAGCAATTGAAAATTAACTCGATTGCAAGAGATCAATTGAAAGTATTAATGAAGCATTCGATAAAAAATCATAAGTTTCGAGAGTTAAATTCGACATTTGAAAACTTGGAGGACTAAATTGTGAACTCCAAAACTTGCATCGGATCAACTATAATAATTTTAGAATGAAGAGGATTTAATTGCAATATTAAAAGATGATGGACTAAAAGCACATGAAAAAAGAAGTTCAGTTGGAAAAGGGATTTATTTCATTTTTCTTCTCAAACTCTCTGATGGAATTCAATTTGAACAAGAATTTATATTATTCAAGCCAAAAAGAGGAAAAACCATGAAATCAATCAACAAGTTAGGGTTTCAAGATTTTACAAGAGGAATGCAAGATTTTGGTGCAAGATCTTTATTTTTTATTCCTTTTCCTTGAAATCCGGTGATATACTTTAATTATTTCCTGTATTTTATTCTTCAATGATGGGTCATTAAGTATTCAGTTAGAATAAATGACTGTAACCTAGTTTTGAACCTTAATTTTAATTAAAAAAAATTTCAATCTCCAATTGATTTTGTGAATTACTTTTACATCTAATCTTAATGCTTGGATTAATTGGCCACTAATCCATTGAATTTGTGAGCAATAATTACATAGAGATATCGATTATTTGTTTAGACCACGTAGTAAAAATCAAGAACTTGTATAAAACGTAGAGATATTTATACTAGTAAATGCGAGGCCACATGAATTCTTCGAGATTTAATGCATTTCATTAAGGTATATTCATATTCACATAGAGATATGAAATTGATTTAATTAAATAGATTCAATGAGAACTCGAGCACGGTAAATTGAATATGTTAGAAGAATTTGATCGGGTAAACATAATCAATTATATAAAACTTGGTGATTAAGATTAAGGGGATAACTATGGTAAAATCATGAATCTTAACACTTAAACCATCATATTAAAAAATCACTTTTATTTGTTTTAGTATATTTAAAACAAAAAATCACAAAAAGAAAAAATAACTACTTTATTTGTTTTCGATCAAATTGAAGTTATGAATAATTGAATCAATTGTTAGATAGTGGTGGTCATCACGGGAACAATATCCGGACTCATAGGTTTACTTTATTAATTGTTACGATCAGTACACTTGTTCTATACCGCATCTCTGTTACATCTCCTTGTTGTGTCCTGTTGTGGCATCTCAGCGTCCTTGTTGCGTCTCCTGTTATTTTTTTATTTTTATTTTAGTAATTCTAGGTCATAACTAGTTTACAATCATCATTTTTAATAAACTTAGCATAAATTTGCATTTAGATATATTGGTAATTATTTTTCGTGTTCGTTTTCAAGTACAATGTAAATATTTCACAAAACGAGCCAGGAAAGGATATTGAAGGGAGATAAAAGATCAAGTATTAAACAAGAAACATCATATACACGGCGAGTATTGCTAACCCTTCTTTAAGCCTATTTTGTACACACATTGACGGCAATGTGTGTTTTAAGTTTGGAGGTGTAGATTAGTTAGTAAATTATATTTGTTTGTTTGTGTGATATTTTAAAAAAAGTGAAAAAGTTTTAAAAAATTAAAAATATTTTTATTTTATGTGTGTTTGCATGAGTTAGGAAGCCTTTTCGTCTATTTGAAATGTTTATGTTTCATAAATAATGAATATGTGATGCGATTTTTTTGCTAATTCGATATTTGTTCATGTTAGGTCGTATTATATTGAGCACAATAGACATTATAATTATTATGTATTTTTGGATTGATAGAATACATTGAATGAACTTAGGTCTTTATAAACCAAGCTCACAATGTGTAGCACAACTACTAACCTATTGAAAAGATAATGGGCTGTTCTCCTTGTGTTTTAGTTTTGTTTTAAGTTTTGAATTCATTTTGAATTTTGTGTTTTGAGTGTCCATTTTGAGATTGTTGAAAATGTGTTCTTTTTGACATTTTAAAATTTTTTTTTGAAAACACCAAAAACGCGTTTTAAAAATTTTGGTTTGATTATAACTGAAAACATCGAAAATGACAAATTTGTCGTTTTGGGTTTTCTTTGTAAATTTTTAACTTGATTTCAAAAACGCGTTTTCGAAAATAGGAAAGAGAATGCGTTTTCACTGTTTTGGAAAATCGAAAACAGAAAACGGCTTGAAAATGGTAAAGATAACAGACCCTAAGTTTGGGATAGTTGATCCGTTGTTTGAAGCTATTTAGATATGTGTTGATTCCTTGCATGTTGAACATTTGTGTGGAATGTTTTTGACTAACAAGTAGAAAATAGGTAGTAACCATTTACTATGAGTTCAATTTCAATTACTTATTCAAAAAAATAAAAGGCATTACACTAGTCGTGGCACGTAGGAAAAAATTGTCTACATTATTATGTGAAGCTAGTCTTGAGTAATCTGGCCCTATTCATCACCAATGTTTAGGAGACAAACCAGAAAAGAAGGTTGCTGGTAAAGTAGCTATTTCGAAAATCAAAGAAAATATCCCAAAAATAAAAGAAGGGACACAATGAAAAACAAAGAAAAGAAAAGTACACCAAAGTGTGCTTAGGCAGTTGCAAAACAACTATAAGCAATGTTTCTGCTCGACTAAATCTTAGATATTTAATTTAGAATTTAGACTTTTAGTGAAAGTTATTATCCTAGTTGAAGATTGGAGGTTGAGACTCTCAAATCTAAGGAGAATCATCAAGTATTAAGATAGTGACTTTCATTGGTGAAATCTAACAAAACTTTCACAAAAACATTGGTAGAGCAACATCCAACATCACAAAAGTATGACTTCCTTATATAAGGCAATATGATGACCTCAACGTAAATGATCAATTCCACTACCGAATGTTAGAGATTAACTACTGACACTCAGATAGTTATCCATGTGGAATCTCGAAGCGGGTCTCTAATGTTTTGTTCTATAACAAACATCCACATGTTCATTCAAGTGTCACCACACTTTAGCTTATGAGATCAGCTACTTACTTCACAAGTAAGAAATGTCACACGTGATGGTCTATATGTAATAACGATATTCGTATCTCGTTATTACATACGACCATTGTTGATTTAAGATTCAGTTATATGTAATTTGTATCTCACAATCACAACTCCTTGTGATTAACAAATCACCAAGACTTGAATCTACGGATTCTATTATTTAATTTATTAGAATATTAATTCAATTAAATAATAGATATTGCCATATATATGNGTGTTTATGTCCAAAGTTGATTGGACATATGGCATAACATTTAAAAACTCCCACTTGCACTAGATCCAATCACTTATGTATCTTATATCATAAGAGTCTATATGAAGATCATGTTTATTCTGCGATAACTCTTTGTCACTGGATTTGCAATTTAATAATTTGTGGGAACTCATTCTTTCTTTACTTCATTTAATTGTATTATCTTTCCAATGAGATAATATCGCCTTAACACATGTTTGGATCATTGATGAAACATTAGTTCATTCGCTTGCACGATGGCTCCATTGTTATCACAATGCAAAAGTATGTGATCAATAATGTTAGGAACTACTCCAAGTTCATTAATGAACTTCATGATCCAGACCACAACTTTTGTTGCTTTCTAAGAAAATGATGTATAAGGCTTCTACTATTGAATCAACGATTATTTCATGTTTGAAACCTTTCCAACACACCGCTTAGGAGTAAACTAATATCCTGGTTGAGATGTGCTATCATTCTAGTCTGACTAGAAGTTGGTATCAGTGTATCCATGAAATCTCACTTCATTTTCTCTATCTATATAGATTGGGATGAGTTAAGAAATCTTTTAAATCTATCTCTGTAGATTAACTTGCTTCTCCCATATCTATCATAGAGAAATTATTTGACAATCATAATCTCAACAATTGAAATAGAGACGTCGTTTCCTGTAAATATGTCTTATACATAAAATATTAGAAATACGACAATGCTCTCACTGTATTCTTGTAAACATATAGTTCGTCTTCATTTTTGATAAAATCAAACATTTTGACTTTCACATCAAATCGAAGATTTCAGCTCCAAGAGGCTCGTTACGATCCATATATAGATCGATCAAAGTTGCATACATTGTTGGCTTCTTTGAATTCAAAACTTTCAGGTTGTGTCATGTACACTTCCTATTGTAAGTTCTTGTTGAGGAATGTAGTTTTGACATCCATTTGCCATAACTCATAGTTATGGTATGTAACTATTACAAACAATATCCGAATGGACTTTAGCATGGATACATGCTAAAAGTTTTCATCAAAGCCAACTCATTATCTTTGTTTATAACCTTTTGATACTAGTATTGCTTTATATGTAGGGATGTTTCCATCCATGTTGACCTTTTCTTGTAAACTCCTTTACAACCTACGGGTCTTATCCCATTAGGCTAGTCGATCAAGGTCTAAACCTTGTCCACATACATCAAGTTCATCTCGAATTTTTATGGCCTCTTGTCATCTCTTTAAGTCAACACTTGACTTTATTTCTACGAATTAGTAGGTTCATTTTCCTCGATTAGTAATGCCTGATTAGTAATCATGAATTTGTACCTTCTAGGAGGTCGAATGATCCTATAAGATTTACATGGAATTGATATGTCCTCAGAAGTTTCTACTTCGTGATCATGAATATGTCCCTCAACAGGTATGGGATCAGACTCAGATTCATCTATTTGGTCAACTATATCCGTGGATTCCTTCAAGATTTATTCTACTCCCACTGTCCTCTCATAGAATAAACACTTTCTCTAAAAGTATGGCATGTCTTGAGACAAACATCTTCTTCTCAACGGGATTATAGAATCGATATTCAATTGTCTCTTGGACATCCCACAAATATATATATATATCGAATTTAGTCTCAAACTTATCCAATTCAGTGCACTTCACATAAGTGTCACAACCCAAACTTTCATATGAGATAAGTTGGATATTTCCATAATTCGTATAGAGTTTTGTCAACCGATCTAGATGAGACACGATTTAGTACATAGCACGTGGCAATCAGTGCATGATCTCAAAATGATTTTGGAATGTTAGCATGACTTGTTCTTAATTGCACTATATCTAATAGTGTATGATTCCTTATTTCAGATACAACATTATGTTGCAATGTATGTAGAGAAATCCACTGCGTGAGAATCTCATTCACATTTAGATAATCTAAAATTCTTCTTTTTAGATATTCTCCACATCGATCAGATCTTAGTGTGAGAATATATTTACCTATTTGTTTCTCAATTCTAGTTTGAATCCCTTGAACATTTCAAGAGTTTCATTCTTGAATTTCATCAAATATACATGTCTATTTCTAAAATGGTCATCAGTAAATGTGATAAGATAAGAGAAATTTCATCTATCATTAATTGATATGAGTCCACATACATCACTATGTATTAGACCTAGTAATTATGAAGATCCTTCTCATTTTCAAGTAAAAGGAGATTTGGTCACTGTACCTAATCGGAATGATTCACATTTGTCAAATGATTCAAAATCATTTGACCTCAATATACATCTCCACGCAAGTTTCGAATTGAATTCTCATTTATGTTACCACATCACAATGCCAGATATAGCTGTTATTTAGATTATCATTTTTATGCCTTTCAATTTCTATACTCATTATAGAATACTCAATATTTAGAATATTAATGTTATTTTGTAATTTATCATAACTATTAAGATTTTATCAAGATAAAAAGGAATAACAAAAAATATTATAAAAATAAAAAGGAACAACAACTGGCCTTAACATTAAAATAATTCATGTCCAAACATGAAATTTATTTAATGCTCTGGTAATGGTGTATGTGTACAAAGTAACATTTATCTAATTCTAATACTATACCTAAAGGCAATGACAAGAAATATGCTCCTACATTGCTTATTCGCAATGTGTAGGTCAACTTCTCCCTTCTGCAGCAATCTACTTTTGTTTAGTTTCTGCATATTTATACAAATATGAGATCCATATATAGTATCTAATACCCATGAAACTAATGAAGTAGATATAAGCCTTACAATTTCCTTTCCAATGACCTATCATTTCAAAATGATAATAAGGGTCATTAGATTGGTATTATCCTTATTCGCTTTAACTGTTTTAACCATCTTGGTTGCTTTCCTAAAGTATCATTTAGACTCTCCTAGAGGAATCTATAACTAAGATTTGTCCATTAAAAACATAAATATTAGGCTTAACAGTCTTAAGTATGTTCAGCAACTTAATAAGTGTGCATTCAAATTTATTTATGTTAAATTCATAATTAGTCATGATTAACTCTCCGACGGTGATTGCAGAACCAAGTTTATACTTAGTTCATTGTTCATGACTGAACTCAATTGAGACAACTTCTCAAAGTAGTCAACATCTTTAGCACTAGCTGAAGATTCTTATGCCATTATGCATTGGTATAGTTGCTAGGAAATCTCATATCTTCCACACGTGATTATTCATCATTCAACACCTTGAGATGGAAAACAATGTGTTAGCATCTATACTTTTATGTTGCTTTTGTAACTTAGGTGACATAGTTGCCAACGTCACACATGTTGCAGTACTATTGTCATCACTGTGTTCATTATAGCAACCATCTCTTATCGAGTCATCAGCAGGTGTCTCTGGAAAGGGCTACGCAAAGGCACAACCAATTTTCTCATACTTCAGAACAATTCTCAGATTGCGGTGCCAATCAAGAAAATTTGGTTTGGTTGTTGGCATTCAGTATGCCTCTCAAATACATATAATGCATCAATTAATTTAACATAGTCTTTTATTAAATTAATTTCGCTTCCACTGTTTAACTCAAATTTATGACCCTCTCATACATGAATTAATAGAATCCATACTCAATTCCCAGTGGGACACCATTTATTATATTAAGACTTTGAGTGTATTCAACAAGCCTTAATAAAATATTTAGGTAGATAATATTATCAATTGTATCTCCATAAAACTCCCAGACCATTAAGCTGACAACTCTTTCTCTTCACACATCTTATGTGTTAGTTTAACACGCCTTTATATAAATTTTAGTTAAGTCAAACTCATTATTCAGAAAAAACAAATATTTCATAGTATTAAACATATCCCTAATGGACCAGCCTTGAGTGTACTTAACATGTTGAGATTGATTTAGAACTCTTGTTTTTCACTATAATGATGGAAGGCAAATAATAATTCTGATTAAATATTTTTGTGAGAGGTTTTCATGCAAAGGTCTCATCAATTCAATTATGTTTATATGTACATATTCCATTGAGTATCAAACATGCTAATAAATATACATACAAGAGTAGATGATTATGGACTAATTCTATCTAGTCTTCCCGAGCCAAAAGGAAAACTAGTTGGTCAATTCCTAGGGGTATTGCATTGAATTAATATCAATGCACCATCTCTGTGGTTTCCTCATTCTCTTGCATTTTCAATCAGTCCAGCCACAACCTGTATCCTATACTAATTGGCACGCAAGCTTGAATAACATTGGACGTCCATGCCCATAATAATAACAATAATAACGGACTTGTATGTCCAAAATAAATTAAGAGTTCGCGGACCCATAAAACAATAAGAATAAAATTAACCATTCAACACATCCACATGATCGAGTCCATATTCATCCACTAATGAAAAATTTATCATATAAATGCAATCCTATCTAATATTATATTCATATATGTTTCAAGAATCTCGCAATAATTGTCGTCTAAACTCATTTAGATAAATGGATCGAAAATAATTAAATGAAAAATTAATCAATTAACTTAATTAGCAGATCAATATAATTAAAATCAAATTTTAATTAAATTTCAAATTAGAGTCTAACTCTAATTTCACAATTATAGGGCGAAACTATTTAATTAAAATTAAATTTTAATTAAATGCCAAATTAGAGTCCAACTCGAATTTTTTAAGATTTTAGGGCGGGACAATTTAATTAAAATCAAATTTTAATTAAATATCAAATTAGAGACTCTAATTATAATTGAATTAATATTTTAATTTAGGATAAAATACCTAAATAAAATAAAATTCAATTTCGGATCAAAGTTTAATATTTAAGTTAAAACAAATTTTAATGTAAATATGAAAGTCGTCAATTTTAAATAAAATTTAAATTTCGGTCAATGTTAAATTTTGGTCAAACTCTTTTGAAATTCAAATATAAAACCATTTTAATATTTAAATTTAAAACTCCTTTTGAATATTGCAACTTGACCCAAGTTTCAAATTAAAAGCCCCTTCAATCTCAAAAATTGCATGACAGGACTTCCATTTAAATTTTGCAAAATGACCCATTTTTCAATAATTGCCTGCAATTTCAGAAATTGCATTAGAGGCCCCCGCCTCCATTCATCCTCACCTGACTAAAAACCCTAAAAAACTTTTCCCATCTTTCTCTCCCGTCGGCACCAAGGTTATGGAGAAACGATGGTGCGTCGCCGCTACCTCACACCGGTGGTGCGCTGCTGCACTAACCAGCAGCAACGACAGTCGCTGCTTTTTCTTTTCTTGGCAGCGCGCTACCGTGCCATTGCATGTGGTGTCGCCGTCGCCTCTACCATGTTTTCAAATCCAATTATTTTTTACCAAAAAAATTATTTTCTTTTTCAAAGCAGATTTTGAAAATGAAAAAAAATAATTTTCTAAATTATTAGATTCAAGAAAAATGGTATAACAATCAATTTTTGATTGTTCTAACATATAAGAACAATTTCTAACAAACACAAAATAGGCTCTGATACCACTGTTGAGAATTTACTTAACATGCACAGTGAAAAATAAATAATTTTTCAATTCCCACCAATGATCTGTTTTGTGTTTAGATAGAACTGTGATAGGAGTTATACCTTTGATGAATTCCACAACCTCCTTTGCTTTTCTTGAACTCGAATGATCACAATATGCAATCCATGCTGTCCAATTGTCAAGCCTCCTACAATAATCTACACAGAGAATAAGAATGACGACTATGATTTTCTTTTCTTGTGCTAGCAAAAAAATGAATAATTTCTGTACTGCTTTCAAACCCTAACAACCTATTAATATAAGTCCAAGAGAGCTTGACCCATCTCTTAAACTTAACTTGGTCCAATATTTAATTAATCAAATTAATTAAATTTGATCCATAAATTAATTAATCCAATTAATCAATTCGAACCTATTAATAAGCAACCTAATTAATTAATTGTCAAACACTTGCTAATTAATTAATTGGTGAATCTCATTTTTTTAGTTCTCTTTTGTGTGTGATCCATTAGATTCCCAATCACAATGCCTAACAACAGGAATTATTATTTTGATAAACAAAATCGATAAATTAAAACACCCCTTTTAATTTATTGCTAATTGACATTCGTCGTCCCAAATCGACATCTAGCAATGTGTCAGGGCAATACATGTGACTGGAATGTCACATGGTGTGACAAAATAAAACTTGTTTATTTACCGTGAAACTATAATCCTTTCGTCAATATGATCCGATCAATTAAGAGATGTGGATATGTGTCAATCTCAATTATCGATCATATCTTTTATCCCACTGTTAAGTCAATGTAAGTTAAAAACTCCTTTTTGACTTATGAGTTTACCTTGGCCAAGGATTTCATTATCAACTTAACTGGATAAAAATCATATCTTTTATCCCACCGTTAAGTCAATGTAAGTCGAAAACTCATTTTCGACTTATGAGTTCACCTTGGCCAATAATTTCATTATCAACTTAACAAAATAAAATGTAGATCATAATCTCTTACTATCTAAGAGTGACGAATCCTCTATTGATCATTCACAACCTTCATATGATTCTTGACATACACGAATGATGCCGTATTAGCGATCCTTGGCAGAGCAACATCCGAAATCACAAAAGTATGACTATGATGACCTCAAGTCAAATGACCAATTCCACTACCGAACGTTAGAGATTAACCACTGATACTTAGATAGTTATCCATGTGGGATCTCGCAACGGGTCTCCAATGTTTTGTTCTATAACAAAGCATCCACGTGTTCATTCAAGTGTCAACACACTTTAACTTGTGAGATCAGCTACTTACTTCACAAGTAAGAAATGTCACATGTGATGATCTATTTGTAATAACGATATCCTTATCTCATTATTACATACTACCACAAATGATTTAAGATTCAGTCATATGTAATTCACAATCACAACTCCTTGTGATTAACAAATCACCAAGACTTGAATCTACGGATTCTATTATTTAATTTATTAGAATATTAATTCAATTAAGTAAAGACTTGAATCTACGGATTTTATTATTTGATTTATTAGAATATTAATTCAATTAAATAATAGATCTTGGCATAAATATACATCGATTATATATATATATATATGTGTGTGTGTGTGTGTGTGCAAAGTTGATTGGATTTAGGGTATAACACTTAGAGTAATCACCTTAGAATATACATCATGGTATGTGATTGAAAAAAAAGTTTTGACATTGTGCATCCCACGAGAGAGTAAGAAAGTATTTGATTATTAATGGTCGAGAAATAACTAATTTTGAAATTCGTGATAATTTGATTGACTATACCCACACACATCAATCAAGCATTGAACAAGTAAAGAATTAGTTTTAGTTGCATTACTTATGGGGGTTTTTTTTTTTGGTTAAGTATCAAATGATTTCAATACTTGATGCAAGTTCGGCAAAGTCATCTAATACATTTATAATTCTGTTTGTTTGTATGTTTAATAGATAGTCTTGATCGGAATGAACAAGAGTTTAAAATTCTAGTTATCGAATTTCATATAACTAAACCAAATTTCAAATACCAGATTACTAGGACCAAAGTGGACATATACTAAATCAAATCCCATATGAAATGGACATACTAAAATCCAAACTCTATATCTACGTAACGCAACCTTTTTTTTGTTTTTTAAAATAATTATATGATAAGTCCAATGAACATGGAAACCCAAACAAAGCCAATAGGTATATCCACGGATCCCTAACTAGTCGACTGACTAATCAATTGATTTAATTTTAGACTTCACTATTTCCTTTTCCCTTCCCCATCTTTTGTCACTATCCGAAGCTACCCTTTTTCGTTCATAGAGCGATCCGATGATGTATATGTTGGAATTTTGTATCGGAAATTGGTTGTGACCAATTTAAATGATTTAAGCGAAATTTGTTGTTTGGTGAATGGGAAATTAAGCCAAACTTACACCGCTTAATACTTGAAATTGTTGGAAAAATAGTGTAGAATATTGTGGAATATTCTAGAAAATGTGTAGATGAAAAGATGTGTCTTTTCATATGGAAGATCATGATTTTTGGAGATCATGACTTTTGGTATGAGTAACTTCCAATAATTATGTATATTAATTTCAAGATATGTGTCTCTTGGTATGGTTGTGTCTTTTGACAAACCTTTCCAACTACTATATATAGATCCCCATGTGTTTGGATTAGAACAACAATTCAAAGTGACAGTTCCGTATCATTCCATTCCATACTTACACTTTAGTTTACATAAAACACTTGCATCAAAATCATGGTTATGGTAGAGAGAATTCCATTCGAGTTCGTTGGTCTAAGCCATTTGGAGTGCTCCTATGGGTTGACGTAGTCGTTGTATCTTGGGAGATGATTGCTAGAAACTATTAGCACCGATGCGGGGCAAATTCATCTTAAGGACAGAGTGTCAAACACTTGCCTCGACCGATTGCATCATTTGCATCTCATCTTTCTTTTTGCGATTTCATTCTAATTTAGTATTTTGATTTCAAAAAGTAACTATATTCTTTTGATTTCAGAATATTGTTAATTTATTTATGTGTTTTATTGTAAGGTTTGAATTAAAGAATGACACGCGTNATTCATATATTTGAAGTCGTAATTCACTAATTTGTCTTCTCAAATCAGATTTCGGTAAGTCGAATGATATTTCGATTTGACGCATATTAACGGCATGTTCTTGATGAATATAATATGCACATTATCGGTGTAAAATCTCCTACAATTTTAAGATGAACCTTAATTTTGTTGTGCATGTTAGATGTCATTTACATGGTTCTTAACTGCATATAAATCTGACTTTTTATATGCATGAACCGGATTGATAATCAGACTGGTTATACACTGTATTCTACATATAAGTCTGATTTTGACGTGTTAACGGAATATGACAAAACTCACTAAGTTGACATGAATTTGAATCTGATATGCCAACCATTGTATTCTTTCATGTTAATGCTGCCTTAATTCAAAAACAAATTTATTCGAACTGTGTTTGTACAAAAAAACCATCTGTATGTACAAGATTATTGCTAAGGATTTCTAAATATGTTTTATATTTCGAAAATGGCATGATGTTTCTGTCTACATTAATGGATAAATGACAGAAATCATGGTAGATTTAAATATTTGGTAGTCACTTTTCTTGAACGTGGTTATTCAACATTGGATGCATGTCAGGTTCTAAGTTATTAACATTCCGGTTTCTTTTCGGTTAAATGCGTCCATCAGTTTTATGATTTGAATATGGTGGGTGTTCAAATTTATGTATTTCCTTTGTCTTTATGTCAGTAAAGCTATATTTAAATAAATCATTGGCACAAGAAAATAATTCAATTACATGAATTACATATCTATACTCCTATGTGCATGATGAAAGGAAAGAAAAATGTCAAATGGTGTTTAGAGAAATACTTGAGATTACTCCAACGGCCTTAATTGTCATTATCAGTTAATATGCATAAATAGGTTCTTCAACCATTGTCTATTTAATTATATATCATTCCAATGATAGTTTCAATGTGAAATGGTGGATATTCATGCACGACTTTGGTCCTAATTTGCTTGGTTTGGTCTCTGTTTAAATTAGTTTATTTAATTAAAGATTATGACAATTTAAGTAAACTGCTTACCGCTTGAGGAGCACGAGACGTGGATTTCGTTTTCACTATTAATTGGATTTCTATGGTTGTGGTAAATAAACTAGACACATAGTACCCCATTCTAAAGTAAAAGAATGTGAAAAACTAACTTTGGTTGATGATAGCCTCAAATAATTTGATGAAATTAATTGAGTTGAATCTATACAAATTATGGTTGCATTCTAGTATGACAATATATGATCTTGTCACAATGGGTATTAAGCTGCCTAATCACGTGGTGGAAAATTTATGAAATAATCTAGGATCATATCATATGAGAAATTAAGACTCTTGAAAATGATTATTTTTCGAAAAAAGTATATCTTCATAGAGATTGATTCGAAGAGGTGTGTCTTCTCGTTGGGTTGTATCTTTTGAGAACACAACTATCGAATCAATGGATGATTCGTTCATTAAATTTGAACATGGTGAATAAGTATTATTTAACATAAAATAATACTATCTTGTGAAATTTCACAAATGTGATATGTTGGAGAAGTTGCAATTCTTGTGAATCAAGATGCTTAGTCTTCTTCATTGTTGAATTCGATTTCAATAGTGGAACCAAGTAAATTGGTATATGTTTTGAGAGCATTGTTAGTCTATGTGATGATCTTAATTTAATTCAGATGATCAAATAGAAGATAGCTGGATTGAAGTACATTGTATACTATTTCAATTGAAATAACTTGTGGATTGATTACACTATTTTGAAAGTACTTAAACTTTCACGAAGCATTTGATATGTACATTATCTATTTGATATATGAATTGAACTACGAAAGAGTTGATGAACTCTAAGTTCAAGTGTAACCCAAAAATGTGGGGGTTAACATCAATGCTTGCGAACTTATATGAAAAGTTCAAGATTTGTGAATTCAACATTACTAGTTGTACATGCATTCCTAATTGAGGAATTGTGGGGGTAATTTATGTTAAAAGTTACGATTTTCTATACCTTATAATCATAAAAATATATCTATGAAGGTGAAAGTCTTATATTAATTATAAGGAAATTATACACTAAGTCTAAAGTGGATGAAATGGGATAAAAGCCAATTACGGCGTTTGTTTGGATATGCAAGATCAATTGGAATATTTGAAGAATATTCATAAAATTGAAATGCATTGTAATATTTCAATAATGACATTGAATACCCATGTTTTTGAAATCCACTAGTAAAAGTGATTGACTAGTGTAGTGTGTGATAGAAATCCTTTAACATTGTTGTTTGAAATTTATAAAGTTTTAGATAAAGCTAGTTAGAAGCATTAGCTTCATGAGAGGATTTCTTGGTGGTGACATGTTGTATCTATTAAATGAATCAATCGTTAGCTAGCTATATTTAATAAGATACTAAGTCACATGTAATGGTAAGTCTAGACATATATATCGTAGACAAATACCACAAGCAGTCGATCTCAATAGTGTAAACTCGTGGTACATTTAAGAGATTTACCAAGAGATCAAAAATACTGCATATCGAGGGGAATGAGATTAAAGCTTACGTGTAAGAGTCTTTATAATGGTAACCCTACCTTGTTGACTGGAGATCCCAAGATCTTGGTTCAAAGGGACAACTAAGTTATGAAGATTCCATGAAATACTTAGGAAATTATTCCTACTCATTCCTATGATAATTAAAGTGCTTTCTGCTAAATGATTGAAGGTTAAGATATTCTTTTAATGATTCCTATAGTTTGATTCAGTCAAGTGGAGTATGGCAGAATACTCTTAATAGGAGGTCACCTATATAAGTGTGAAGTGGGGCCGCTTCAATGAGAATTGTTCGAGACTAAAATTCTCTAAACACTTATGAAACCAAGAGTGATCCATTGCCAAAATGGATACAACCGCGAAAACCATTAACGGTTTAGGGAAGACATTGTGTGAGTACTGTTGTCTTGGCTTACACCAACGACTGAATGGTTCAAGACATCACGTTCACCAATTAGCCAGTAAGTCCGATAGTATTTCACTAATGGAGGTTCATAGCCAGAAGCTACCTTCTCTGATGCAGTGTTTTTTCCGTCCTCTCTCTACTAGTGTCTGCATAGTCATTTGCATTAATTTTCATTCATGTGGAGGATTGTTGGAATTTTGTATTGGAAATTGGTTGTGACCAATTGAAATGATTTAAGTGGAAATTCCTTGTTTGGTGAATGAGAAATTAAGCCAAACTTAAACCACTTAATACTTGAAATTATTGGAAAATTGTGTAGAATATTGTGGAATATTCTAGAGATGATGTAGATGAAAANACTGGAGATCCCAAGATCTTGGTTCAAAGGGACAACTAAGTTATGAAGATTTCATGAAGCACTTAGGAAATTATTCCTACTCATTCCTATGATAATTAAAGTGCTTTCTGCAGAATGATTGAAAGGTTAAGATATGCTTTTAATATTCCTATATCTCGATTAAGTCAAGTAGATTGAGGTAAAATACTCTTAATAGGAGATCACCTATGTAAGTGTGAAGTGGGGCCGCTTCAATGAGAATTGCTTGAGGGTAAAATTCTCTAAACACTTACGAAACCAAGAGTGGTCCGGGCCAAAATGGACACAATCATGAGAACCATAAACGGTTTAGGGAAGACATTTGTGTGAGTATTGTTGTCTTGGCTTACACCAACGGCTGAATGGTTCAAGATATCACGTTCACCAATTAGCCAGTAAGTCCGATAGTATTTCACTAAGGGAGGTTCAAAGCTAGAAGCTACCTTCTCTGATGCAATGTTTTCCGCCCTCTCTCTACTAGTGTCTGCATAGTCATTTGCATTAATTTTCATTCATATGGAGGATTGTTGGAATTTTGTATTGGAAATTGGTTGTGACCAATTTAAATGATTTAAGCGAAATTCGTTGTTTGGTGAATGAGAAATTAAGCCAAACTTAAACCGCTTAATACTTGAAATTGTTGGAAAAATCTTGTAGAATATTGTGGAATATTCTAGAAAATGTGTAAATGAAAAGACGTGTCTTTTCATATGGAAGATCATGACTTTTGGTATGAGTAACTTCCAATAATTATGTATCTTAATTTCAAGAGATGTGTCTCTTGGTATGGTTGTGTCTTTTGACAAACCTTTCCAACTACTATATATAGATCCCCATGTGTTTGGATTAGAACAACAATTCAAAGTGATAGTTCCATATCATTCCATTTCATGCTTACACTTTTGTTTGCATAAAACACTTGTATCAAAATCATGGTTATGGTAGAGAGAATTCCGTTCGAGTTCGTTGGTTTAAGCCATTTGGAGTGCTCATATGGCTTGACGTGGGCGTTGTATCTTGGAAGATGATTGCTAAAAATCGTTAGCACCGATGCAGGGCAAATTTATTTTAAGGACAAAGTGTCAAACACATGCCTCGATCGATCGCATCATTTGCATCTCATCTTTCTTTTTGCGATTTCATTCTAATTTAGTATTTTGATTCAGAAAGTAACTATATTCTTTTGATTTCAGAATATGGTTAATTTATTTATGTGTTTTATTAAAAGGTTTGAATTAAAGAATTACATGAGTTCAAGATTGGAAAGTGATGAATCCATATTCATATATTCGAAGTTGGTAATTCACTAATTTGTCTTCTCAAATCAGATTTCGGTAAGTCGAATGATATTTTGATTTGACGCATATTAATGGCATGTTCTTAATGAATATAATATGTACATTATCGGTGTAAAATCTCCTACAGTATATATGATGACTTGGATTATTTGTTCCTACTGGTTTTAGTTGGTGTTCGATAACTTCCTTCAATAAAAAACAATAAATAAATAGATTGAATCAATGGAAATATACTAGTTGTTGAATTTAATCCAAAATAACTGTTGCTACTTATTTTTGTTGCATTTCCATCTAAATATGTATATTTGTAAATGTCTTTGCCATAATTGCTTCGTCCGTATGCTTGAAAGTGCTCAAGACCTTCTTGATTTTTCCTTTTGATTTTCTTTGTGAAAATTGTGTAAAAGATAAAGGTTTCTGTGTATTGATGATCAATAACCTCCTCTTAGTGAGAGGTATCGAATGTTGTAATTTTTAAAGGATTTTTTTGGTTTTGTGTTCTCTGTGTGAGAACTTGCTAATGTTTTGAGGCTGTATTAGAGTATTCAAGAGTAATCTTTAATGGATGTTCAATGGACGATTAAAAGTTAGTAATGATCACTGAATATCTGACTTAAATCGATACTTTTTTATCGTTTTCATTTTTGTTCTTCGAGCGGGTTGCTTATAAGCTTATGTTTGGCCACCATTTTTACAAAAACTCATTTTTAATCACACATTCTCTTATAAAATAATATTACAAATAAATTGAAAACTTGCCATTATTTTTAATCACATTTCCCGAAAAATACTACTCCAAAACTCATTTTCCCCCAAATTTACACTAAAATAAAGCACAACCTGTTGGAAAAATCTCATGTATAGAGTGACAAACAACGCCAGGAAATACCTTTAAAATTCTGTAGAAATTTCGGCAGAGTAATGGTAGGAAATGGACTCCAAATAAATCCTCCAAATGTACAGTATAACAGCAATAATGTAAAAGTCGAGGCAAGTATTGAACACTTTGTTCTTAAGGTGAATTTTCCCCGCAACGGTGCCTACGATTTATGGCAATCAACTCTCAAGATACAACGACTATCTTCTTGTGTGAGTAGCACTATAACACATAAGAAACGGCGAACCAAACTTGGTTTATGAACTCCGGAATGCAAAGTGAAGAAACTAGAATTTAAGCAACAAGAATGCAAGAATTTTGGTTGAGAAAGAAGAGAAAATGAATGCTATATGATTGCATATCATTGGTGTGAAGATTGGGACGTCCATAGGTTCCTATATATAGAGGATGAGGGGTTGTGAATGAAATGTCACGCCTCAGGCTCAACAACTCTTGCCAAAGGTCGTACCATTCACTTGTCGCTAGCTTATTGCCATCGCCTTGCTCGAGCGATAAAATAGAGAATTTTCGCTAGCTTATTGCTAGCCTATCGCACGAGCGACAGTCCAGCCATAAGCTAACAACAACCTTAGTCAAATTTTCAGACCGCTTCCTCTATTTTTCTTCTCATCTTTGGACCTCAATTTCTTATTCATCCGGAATTGGTTTTGAGATTTCAAATATACCACGACGATCTACTCGACGAGTAGAACAAGTTGGTCTATTTACTTTTGTAATTTTACCATCGGATCAAGTTTGAACATTTGGTCGAAGTTGACACGAAAGTCACTTTTCAAGTTTTGGTTTTATCACTTAACCAAATTTCAATCTTTCAAAACCAATTTCCAACAATCCCCCACATGCATGGAAATTCCACAATATGTACAACAAATGAAAATGAATGCAAACTCTAACAACGGAGTTCGTGCGACAAGTCATAGCATCAGGATAGGTGGCTTGTGACTTTAAAACTTCCTTAGTTGAATACAATCGAATTTACTAGGCTGGTTAGTGAACGTAATGTCTTGAACCATCCAACCGCTTATGTAAATTCAAGCAACTGTACCAACACCATAACTCATGTATCCATTTCGGTTCTCATGGTTGTGTCCATTTTGGCCCTGAATAGTTCTTGGTTTCGTAAGTGCTTTCGAAGAATTAAGCCTCAAATTCTCATAAAAGCGGCCCCACTTCACACTTACATAGGTGATCTCCCACCTTTTTTCTTCAAGGTACAGGAATCATTAAAAGTTTTCACTTATCCTTATACATGCTTATCATAGCACTTTTACACTTTAGGAATGGGAAAAAGTGCTTTACCCCGAATCGTTTATAACTTAGTTGTCCCATTGAATCAAGATCTTGGGATCTCCAATCTACAAGGTTGGGTTTCTGCCATAGTGATTCTTATTCGATAGGCTATAGGCCCATTCCACTCGAAAGATGGTATACTTGATCTCTAGTAAGTCCTTTCATCAAAGGATCCGCCAAATTCTCTTTTAACCTAACATATTGAATAGAGATTATACCATTCGATATCAACTGTTTAATGGTATTATGTCTCCGACGTATATGTTGAGATTTACCATTATACATGGTATTTTGTGCCCTTGCAACTGTCGATTGACTATCGCAATGTATGTTAATTGCTGGTACCGGTTTTCCCCAACATGAAATTTCTTCAAGGAAATTACGAAACCATTCTGCTCTTCTTCAGCTTTATCTAAAGCAATAAACTCGGATTTCATCGTGGATCGACCTATACACGTTTGCTTAGATGATTTCCAAGACATAGTTCCGCCTCCAATAGTAAACATATAACCACTGGTAGACTTTGAATCCTTTATGTCAGATATCCAATTTGCATCGGTATATCCTTCTAACATTGCAGGATATCTTGTGTAGTGTAATCCATAATTCACCGTATGTCTTAGATATCTTAGAACTTGGTTCAAAGCCTTCCAATGTATAGAGTTCAGATTACTTGTGAATCTACTCAATTTGTTGACTATGTATGCTATATCCGGACGCGTACAGTTAGTGATATACATCAAATTGCCTATAACGCCTGCATACTCCAATTGAGATACGGGCTCACCAGTATTCTTGGATAGATGTACTCCCAAATCAACTAGTATCTTAATAGGATTATCATCATACACCTTAAACTTCTTAAGTATAGTCTCAATATAATGTGATTGAGATAATGACAATCCATTGTGAGTCTAAGAGATTTTAATCCCTAATATGATGTCTGCAACTCCCATATATTTCATGTCAAAATGTTTTATTAACATTTTCTTCGTCGAGGAAATGACATTCAAGTTATTTCCCATTATTAGCATATCGTCAACATATAGACAAATGATCACATATTCGTTAGGTGTGGTTTTAACATAGACACATTTGTCACATTCGTTGATCTTGAAGCCATTTGACATCATTGTTCTATCAAACTTCTCCTGCCATTGCTTCGGCACTTGCTTTAATCTATAAAGCGATTTTACAAGCTTACACACCTTCTTCTCATTTCCCGAGGCAACAAACCCTTCCGGTTGTTCCATATAAATTTGTTCTTTTAATTCACCGTTTAGAAATGCAGTCTTCACATCCATTTGTAGGGGTGGGTAAAAAACCGCCCGACCCTCCCCAAACCGATCGGGTTGGGTCGGTTTTTTTCCTTTTTTTGGTTGGATTCGGGTTTGGGGCATTGAAGGTGGGTCGGGTTGCGGGTTAAACCAAAAAACCAGACCCAACCCGACCCACCCTTCATATTAAAAAAAAAAGTTTAAAACCAAACCAAACCCGACTTTTCACTCCACTCCTCATTTTCTCCGACTCCCTTCATTTTCTCCTCTCAAATTACCGATTTTACGACTCATGGAGATAGAGTGAGAGGGGATTCCAGATCTCATTTCAATTTCGGGTTTATAGGGTTGACCTAGTGAGTTTCCTTCTCGATTTATGTCATTTTGTTAGCAAAATTTTAATAAAAAATCTGCTGCTTCTTTTGTGCTTCATCTGTTTGTATCTTGTTTTTGAGAATACATATATGAAATAAGTTAGTAATTGGATTTATTCGACGCAGAAATGCGTATTTACACATGGGCATAATGAATTCATGACGTTGCATTGTGATGGGCCCGCTGAAATTGTATGTCTAAACCCTAAATCTTAAATGACTCCAGTGGAAATAAGCTGGAAATGTATTTTTAGTAGTTGTAATTAGAGATTCAGAGTTTCTATGTACACAGTAGAACATACACTATTGGGAGCATTTACAAAATTAGGAGTTCTTTGTCTTCATTTTGTGATTACAAAATTATAATTATCAGAATGAAAAATTCAGCATGTGTATCTGAGTTACTCCTCTATTTTGCACGTTTCCATGTATATTCAAGAGCTTCTTTAGTGATGTTTACATTATGTAAATGTTGTCAAATTTTTATGTGTTATCAAATATGAAATTTATTGATATTGAAAGACTATTCATGTTGCTTTATATTCAGTATTTTGGTAGAAAAAAATCAGAATTTTGGAACTTTAATATTTGTTGAAAGGTTGTTCCAACCCGACCAAACCGACCCAACCCGACCGACATTTGGTTGGGTTGGGCTGGGTTGGGTTGGGTTTCAATTTTTTCGTGGGTTGGGTTGGGTTGAATTTCCATCAAACCGATCTTATTGGGTTGGGTTTAGGTTGGGACAAAAACCGACCCAACCCAACCCACACCCACCCCTATCCATTTGATGTATTTCTAAATTATGTAATGCCGCTATTGCAATCAAGATACGAATAGACGTGATCCTTGTCACAGGTGAATACGTATCGAAGAAATCTAAATCTTCTTTTTGTCTATACCCCTTGGCTACTAGTCTAGCCTTGTATTTATCGATTGATCTATTTGACTTCAATTTCTTTTTGAAAATCCATTTGCAGCCTAAAGCTTTGTTACCCGGAGGAAGATCAACCAACTCCCAGTGTGATTGTTCATGATGGATTCAATTTCACTATTTATTGCTTCTTTCCATAAAGACACTTCGGGTAAGGACATTGCTTCATCAAATGTCCTAGGATAATTTTCTAATAAATGAGTTACGAATTTTGGACCAAACGTCTTATGAATTCGTTGTCTCTTACTACGCCTTGGCTCTTCATATGTTTGAAGATTTTCATCTTCTTTTTCATCATAAGTTCGTTTGTGTGAACTTGTTTCTTTTTCCCTACAAGGAAATATATCTTCAAAGAAAGCAGCATTCCTTGATTCAATGATTGTATCTTTGTGTACAACAAGTAATTGGAATTTATGAACCAAAAATCGATATGCACTACTATTAGTAGCATATCCAACAAAGACACAATCAATTGTCTTAGGTCCAATCCTTACTTGTTTAGGCTTAGGTATTTGTACCTTCGGTAAACACCCCCACACTTTAAGGTATTTGTAAGAAGGTTTCCGACCTTTCCATAATTCAAAAGGAGACTCGACCTTATCCTTGTGTGGTATTTTATTTAGGATATGATTAGCCGAAAGAATAGCTTCCCCCCCCAACAAGTTTTGAGATAAGCCTGAATTAATCAATATGGCATTCATCATTTCTTTAAGGATTCGATTCTTTCGTTCCTCAACCCTGTTAGATTGAGGTGAATATAGAGCAGTAGTTTGGTGAACAATTCCTTGTTTTGCATAAAATTCTTCAAATGGTGAAACATACTCTACACGTCTATCACTACGAATTGTTTTTATTCATTTTTCAAGTTGATTTTCAACTTCAGTTTTATAGTGTTTAAACACTTCCAATGCTTCATCTTTACTTCTCAACAAGTATATATAACAATATCTTATACAATCGTCTATGAACACGATGAAGTATTTTTTACCACATTTCATTTGTATGAACTTTAAGTCACAAATATCCATGTGAATAAGTTCCGAAGGTGTTGTGGTTCGTTCAACCGAATGAAATGCGTTTGGCCAATTTTGCCTCTACACATATTTCGCATTTTCCATTATTGAAATGCATACTTGGAAGTAAATTCCCATTCATCAATTTTTGTATTGAATTAAAGTTTACATGTCCTAATCTATGATGCCATAAATTAGATGATCAAGAATATAAGCAGAAGATGTTTCATTCATTGAATTATTCGGTACAATAGTAAGGAAATTCATTTTGAATAGTCCATCTTTTACATAGCGTTTGCCTACATACATTTCATTCTTGGTAAGTATAAACTTATCCGATACAAAGACTAATTTAAAGTCATTTTTGCTTAACAAAGAACCTGAAATCAAGTTCTTACGAATATCCGGCACATAAAGAATATTTTTGAGACTAAGTTCCTTCCTCGATGTCATCTTTAATATCACTTTGCCTTGTCCTTCCACCTTTGAAGTTGAGGAGTTCCCTATGAACAACTTTTCTCCCTCAGTTGGAGTATAGAAAGTCAACATTCCTCTATTGACACATATGTGAGGAGTAGCACCCGTATCAGCCTACCATTCCATGGGGTTTCCAAAGTTGTTGCATTCGGATACAATCGCTGATAAATTCATATCCGATATACCATTTGATATGGTATCAGATTCAGTGATATTTTCTTGGGCTTACTTCTTCGGTTTGCGACAATCAACAGAACGATATCCAGCCTTTCCACAATTGTAGCAATTGCCCTTGAACTTCTTTGTGTTCTTTCCCGAAGACTTAACATAATGCTTCTTCTTTTTGCTTTTGTTGTTGGATTGTAACACATTGGCCTTTGATTGTGGTATGTTGTTTCTAACAAGCTTGTCTGAACTACAGTTACAGTTGTCTTCTTCAATTCTCAATCGGACCACAAGTTCTTCAATGTTCATCTCTTTGCGCTTGTATTTGAGATAGTTCTTGAAGTCTATCCATATAGGATGGGGTTTTTCAATAGTTGTAGCCACTTGAAATGATTCACTTATAGACATATTCTCCGCATGAATATCATGTAGGATAACCTGTAATTCTTACACTTAACTAATGAAGGTCTTAGAATCTACCATTTTGAATTCCAAGAACTTTCCCACGGTGAACTTTTTAGTTCCCGCGTCTTCAGTCTTGTATTTCTTTTCCAAGAACTCCCATAGTTCCTTTGCAGATTTCTTGGAACTATAAACGTTATACAACGAGTTGTCAAATCCATTCAGAATGTAATTCTTGGATAGAAAATCTGAATGTTTCCATGCATCTAGAGCATCAACAATGCCCTATTGTTTTCCCCTTCTTGTGTGGCGAGAGCATCTTCATTCAAGAATTTCGCTAAGTTTAGGGTCATGAGATAAAACAACATTTTCTGTTGTCATCTCTTAAAATCAGCCCCATTGAATTTCTCCGGTTTCTCTCCATGTGGAACAGAATTGGTAGGAGCATTTACAACCGAATAAATCACCACATTAGGAACACTTCCTTCCGAAGTTCCCACATTCGAAGTAGTATCGATATTGAAAACCGAAGTCATTTCTGTTTACACAAAATAGAAGATCAACAATAATTAGAAGAGTAGAAGAAGTTAAACCAACATATGATTTAACCGAAGATCAAAGTCACTCCAACAAAAAATTCGACTTAAGATTGTTGGACAAATCTCGTGTATGGAGTGACAACAAACACTGGGAAATACCTTTAAAATTTTGTAGAAATTTCGGCAGAGTAATGGTAGGAAATTGACTCCAAATAAATCCTTCAAATGTGTAGTATAACAGCAATAATGTCAAAGTCGAGAGGCAAGTGTTGAATACTTTGTTCTTAAGTCGAATTTTCCCCGCAACGGTGCTTACGGTTTATGGCAATCAACTCCCAAGATACAACGATTATCTTCTTGTGTGAATATCACTACAATACATAAGAAACGGCGAACCAAACTTGGTTTACAAACTCCGAAATGCAAAGTGAAGAAACCAGAATTTAAACAACAAGAATGCAAAAATTTTGGTTGAGAAAGAAGAGAAAATGAATGCTATATGATTGCATATCATTGGTGTGAAGATTGGGACGTCCATAGGGTCCTATATATAGAGGATGAGGGGTTGTGAATGAAATGTCACGCCTCAGGCTCAACAACTCTTGCCAAAGGTCGTACCATTCACTTGTCGCTAGCCTGTCGCCATCGCCTCGCTCGAGAGATAAAACGTAGAATTTTCGCTAACTTATTGCTAGCCTATCGCTCGAGCGATAGTCCAGCCATAAGCTAGCAACAAGCTTAGTCAAATTTTCAGACAGTTTTCTCTATTTAATTTATGGTGCTATCTACATTATGTACTTATGATCTTGAGAATCATTATTTTGTTGAAAACTTCGAAAAATATGTATAAAGTTCATATAAATCTATTAAGTAAGACTTGTCTAGTTGAAAATAGAATTATGAAAAATAATCTAAGAATTATTAGGTAAATACAGTATTTTATAATTTTAGATGTGTGATATGTATTATTTTAATTATTAAATAATTTTAAAATGATTAATGTTTTAAAATAATATTAAACATAAGAAAATGCTTTTTGTACTCAGATCTCGCATAAGTTCGTAAAGTTTGAAACTTCGCCCCCAACTCTAACCCCACGTTTTACGATTTTTAGAACACTAGCTAAATGTGAGACTAGCAGTTTGTTATTGTTCAAAATAATAGTTTAAATTTTTTATAAAATGTCTTGATTAACTCTAATTTTCTTAAAAATAAAAGTTTACTACGTTGTTACATAAGTGTTAGGATGTCCATTTCACGTAAAACTCTTAACTGTGCATTGTTAAAACACAAGATCATGATTAGAATATGTACTTCGTACAAATAGCAGAACATTGCACCAGAAGCTTTCTCCCTTCATTTTAGAAACACTTTTCCATAAAAAAAATATGGGAAACTCTCTGGGTACATAGCATTTCTCATAATGGACACATGGAGGCCCCCTATTGGGGGGCGCATTTATGGACACCATTATATGTTAAGGGCTATGTACCCTTAGCATTTCTCATGGACACATCGAGACCTCTTATTGGGGAGGGAGGGAGGGAGGGAGGGAGGGGGGGGGGGGGGGGGNAATTTATCTCACATGGGGGTGGCCCCACATGATTAAAATAATGCCAAAAACCTCCCCAACCCACCCATGATGTGTGTTGTCGGGCAGGTACAGGAATTTAAATTCCTGTACCTATAGCTTGACTCTTATGGGAAATGCTATGTTCCATTTTCCTGTGTCTATTATGGACGCCATTATATTAATTTTTTTATTTGGAGTTTGACACAGAGAGTAAAAAATTGTTTCACTATTAGCTGGAGTTTGACACGGTCATCAAAAACTCCAAAATTTGCAGCGTATATAATATTGAAATTTAGACCATATTTGGTTCCATTTTTTAAAATTCATTTTCAATAGTACGTTTAATTTGATCTATAACTTTTATCAACTTTTTAAACACAAATTCATCAAAATCTACCAAAAAATTCTGATTTTTAGCTAAACTAAATATGGGCTTAATTTAAAGATTTCGTCGGATAACATCAATCGCTCTGAATGAGTCAAGTGCAGACCAAATAAATAGAAAGCTCAAAGCAGTAGAGGAAATAACATGGAAACAAATATTTACCTGGAAAAAATCATGAATAATTTACAAAGAAATGAAAATTAACAAAAAGGGAAAAAATTGCTCCAGATGAGGGTTTTAATATTTTTGTCGTGGAAATTGCAAACCAAGGACTTCGAATATGTGCAATTGGGTTCGGTTTCTACAATATACTGAATCAAACACCAACCAAATTGATAGCTCAACCCACAAAAAATTTCTCACTATGATTGCCCTCTATTTCAACCCACAAAGGATCAATAATGATGGATGTAATATCCTAGAGAAGGAGAGATAAAAGGTTGCAAACAAAGTTATGGTTTCACCGCTTTTCTCGAAGGAACATGGTTGCCTCTCAATTACTCACAATTGCAAGCACACGGCACTCACAAACCAAGGGCACTAACAAATAGCACTTGAAAACCATTATTTTCAAAAAAAAAATTTACATACTCATTTTCAAACACATTTACAAAATAAAAAATTCTGTAAGTAAATTCAAAACTTCTTTTCTCTACCTTCTAACGATACATTCTCCTAAAATTCATTATTCTGAACATCGTTTTTTTTTTTTTTTTTCAAATAATGGTTGTCAAACGGGGCATAGTTTTAGGTCCAGGTAAGGAGATGAGCCAAACACAATTGGGCTAAGGCATAACAACAAGATGGGCCAAAATCAAGTGACAATAAAGTGGGCTAATCACCAAATGGGCCATCCAACTAATAAACAAGCAACAAAAATTAATGGGAAAATTACCAAACACCATGCCTTTAGTTTGAGTTTTTAAAAAAAATCATATTTTCACTTTATTTTTCAGGTTTTTATCATTTTAATAAATTAAAACCTTAAATCTATTCTAACCATAAATCTATCAATTTCTCTCCACCCTCTCACCTCTCTCCATACGCCGCCTATTCCATTTCACTCCTCCTACCACAACCGCCCGCCGCCTCCCCCCACCACCACCACCACCGACCGTCGTCTCCTTCCCTTCTCCCTTCCCCTCTCTTCCTGTCGACGTCGCCTCCTTCTCTCCTCCCTACCTCCCTCCCTGCCTCCTCCTCCCACCACCATCGCCCGCCGCCCCTCCCTACTCCTCATTCCCCTTCCCTCCCCCTCCCCTACTACGATCAGCAGCGCGACGCTGCTGAGATTCGTAGCAGCGTCTCACGCTGCTGCAACCCACAGCAGCATCGCGATGCTACTGTGGGTGAACAACGTCGGGACGCTGTATAGTTGTGGCGGGCGTTGGAGGTGCTGTGGGTCTTCGATGCGTTGGTGTGTGCGGTGGAGGTCTTCGCCCGACAGAGAACGAACAGCTTTTTTTGGTTGTAATTTTGTTGTGGCGTAGTAGTTGGTGTGTGGTGGAGGTGCTGTGGGTCTTCGATGCGGCAGTGGAGGTCTTCGCTTGGTGGTGGTGCAGCGATTTTTTGGTAGTGATTTCGCGGTGGTTTCTTGGCTGTGGCGAGTGGATCTCTGTGTGTAGCTGTTGTTGGTGGTTGGTTGTCCATGGTATTATTGTTGGTCGGTGGTCGGGGCGATGGAGGTGGCGGCGGCGTCGAGCGGATGGGACGAAGAGTTTATGTGACCAACTATTTGGTCGATCCGTGACCAAGTATTGGTGGTGTTTTGGAATTAGGGGGATGGGTGTTTGGGTGTATGTGACCAACTATATCGATATGTGACCAAATATTGGTGGTGTAGTGGGATTGGAGGATAGGGGTTTGGGTGTATGTGACCAACTCTATAGTTATCTGCGGCTAACTATTTAACTGTGACCTTAAAATTTGTTAATATGTGACCAAAAAATTTGGAAATATGTGACCAATAGATTTTCTTAACTTGTGACCAATTAAAAATCTGTGACCTATAAATTTTTTCATTTGTGGCCTCAAAATAATCTGTGATCAATTAATTTGATAAGTTGTGATCGAAAATTAAATTTTTAACTACTTAATAAGATATCCGTGATCTTGGAATCGAAGTAGTTACCAGAATTAAGCGGCGGCCAACGGCCACCGGAAATTAGTCGCCAGAATTAAGCACGGCCGAAGAACAGTCGCCGATCATTGGAATAGTCGTCGAAGCAGTGGAGGTGGAGTGGAGTGGGTAGGTCAATTATATTATATTACAGTTAAATATTTAATTTAATAGATTAATTGTAAAATATAATTAATTAATTCATGGAAAAATCTGAGTTTTGTAAATTTAAATATTATGACCTGATTTTTGATTTCGTGAAAGATAATCCTGACCCATGAATTTTTTCCCTAAATTAATAGTTGCTTTCAATGATCCAATTTATTTTAGTGTCGAGCCAATAAATTGCGGTGTTGATATAATTAATCTAAATATTTAATGTTATAGTCCAGATTTATTAGGTATAAAAAAAAAGGAATATAAAGCATTAATTAACCTCGAGTATAAACCCTCTACAAGATAAAGGACTAAATTAGTTACCCTTAGGAAAGAACCTATATTACAATAATATTTAACAAGGTAAGAACATCATCATCTCAGGAAGCGTGCACTGCAATAGAATTTTGTGTTCTAAGAGTTTCTCTCTTCATTAATTGTTGTTAATTCTACTTCTGCAGAAGCACTCTCATTATGCTGGCCAGGTTCACAAATTTCTTCCTCACCTCCGCTCAGAGGCTCTTCAAAGATGCTTGCATCTCTGCTTTCACTAGAAGTGGCACCTGCGTCTTGGATGGATTCATGACGGCTTTCCTCCCGATCATCTTTTCTTGAAAGAAGTTTTGAAGAGATGAAACCGAAGAACATTTGGCTGTACAGAGCAGTCAGGGCAGAAAACTTTCGTCCAACTGATGTCTCTGAGCAGAATAGAGCAAACAAAGTAACTGATCCGACAATAATGAAGAGACCTCCGAAGTCGTAAAAAGTTAGACTGGAAGTCTGTTGCGAGACTGTTGAGGAAAGTGGATCTTGAGACGAGTAGCCAGGTCCAAAATTTCTTCGTTCAATAGATGTCATGTTTGAACCTTGAGTGACGGCCAAGATTGCTTTTGAAAAATATGAAGTTAAGGGAGAGCGAACAGGAAATGCCTGCTCAGGTGATGTAGTCAAATCAGAAAATGAAAGTCATATGAAACAAAATATGCAGCCACAATCAATTGCATAGTTCTAACTTATATGTCAGATAAATTTTTACTTCCAGAAGCAAATGTATATTGTTAAAGCAGTGAAGGGAGAAACTGCCACAGGAAACTTTAATGTTTTCATTGACTGCTATTTCAGTTATTTTTGTAACTGTCATACATTTTCCTCTCCTGCCTAGACAATACTTCAAGAATTTTTAAATATATTGTTAAAACACTACAGTCACTCCAAATTTGAGTAAAATTTTTTTATTTATACCATAAGGAAATGATAGCGTATAAGATAAAGAACAAGAAACTTACGAAACCAAATCCATCCGTCCTGTATGTTGGTCCGACCATTTTGTACTCAGAATCATATTTCTCGAGGAAAATCTTCATGTAAGGAATCTCATCAAATATGGCATCTATGCCTCCTCTTTTACTTCCTTTAGACATAGCGTCGTGGTAATCTTCAACTGATGAGTAGCTTTTGAGCCTTGATTCGCTAATGTGAAGTTGCTCTTTCAGAAATTCTTTCATGAAGGAACCCTCCTGATATCCCACACAGTAATCCTCAGAAAATGCAAATTTTAATTGATCTACTGTCAAAATCGCTGATAAGTTCGCTGTGTAGCTCTGCATAAGGATGAAAGCCATGAACAGCCAAAACACCAATACAAATATCGACCAGCTATTAGCCACCATATTCCCTGTCAAGAACAATATACAGAGAATGTGAATCAAGTAGTCTTCATGGTGTAGATTGAAAAATGTGGTGTGTTTCTTGTTCTAACTTATAGGTGTGGACTAAGTATTCAGTAATTTAACGCGACATTTCTTAGTCGGTCTGGGACAAATGGTTTTGTGTCTATTTCTGTGGCCAGTTTTCCATGTGAAAGACACAGTAGCCAATTGTTCCAGACTATCAAAGGAGGATCAAAACGAATGGAAAATAATAAAACTCAAAAAATATTTAGAAATTACTTTCAGGAAATGCAAGAACTGTTATCGGAGACCAGTAGATCATTCTAAGTCTCTCCTTGCGTGGCCTAATGGATTCTTCGTTGGCGTTTCTTACTCTGTGTTCTAATATTCGGAGAACAATTCCCATCAAAATGCAAGCCAAGATGATTGCCAGCCAAAGATCCCACCTCAAAGGCTTAATAAAAATCCACATGTCAAAAGGCTTCTTATTTTTTACCACTAGAACTACTCCTGGTTCTGAATATGGTAGTGTAAAATCAACATAGTCTGCTCGTGGTGCCCAAATTGTTGTGTCTCCCACCACCATGTCAAACATCTGTAATTTTATTTTCACAAGAAAAAAACAGCAAGGAGGTGCTATAACACTTCGTATAAGCATGAAGATCTGTCAGAATAAGATCAACTATAAAAAAAGAGAAGTGAAGAGTAATGACATGAATATCAAAGTACCTGAGGTAACCCATGAAGCATGCCATCATAACTCCAGTTAATATCGTTACTGTCATTATAATAATTAAATTCGTAATTAATAGGGAAAGGTAACAATTGCAGTGTAGCCATGAAGATATCAATTGAAAAACCAGTTGCATTTGTATGATTTGTTATAGGATCTATTGTTACATTTACAAATTCTGTGAATCCATGTTTCACTGGAACCCCAACTCTCAGTTTCCCTGTTGCAGGAATAACCCAACCCTTCGGTCGCATGACAGAATCTCCAGGCCACATGACGTTTTTCAGATTTTTTGTGGATGTTGAGTATGTAGGTTTACCAGTTGAACTTAATTCTCTGGATATTCCTCTGTCCGGTGTCCAAAATCCCACGGTTTTCTCTCCAGTTCCAATCACATTAAATATCTCAAAGGCTGAAGGTTTCAATTGCCCATTAATCAATAGAAAGTCTCCACTCAGGCCTCTGAATTTTGTGTTTGACAATTCACTCAGAAGTTTTGGTCCATATGCTGAGATTTTCAAGTTTGTATTGTCTTTTACATTGTTGCCGGTGTTCACATACAATAAGCTGGAGTTTACCGGTCCAATCTTCTCTGCTGCAATTGCCAAGGAGCACACTGTGTCGTAAACCCACAAAGCATAGACATTGAAATCCTTAATTGAACCTGCGCTTTTCTTCACTACCATATTCCTTTGCCACCTTTCTTGGAATCTGTCAAGCTTTTCTGACCAGGATACATAGGGCCTTATACCCAAAACACCTTCCATTGAATCACGAGCAACGAAATCCATAGAATTTAAGAAGTTTGATAAATAGTCGGTGATAATCCACGCATACCCTTCAGTCATCATTCCAGCTTTTTTGGCAAGAACAAATAGCCGGTAACCAAGTGACGAGTTCATGTGCACCAGGAACACCCTCGTTTGTTTTTCTTTAAGCTTGTTCAATTCTTTCAATATTTGATTATCATCTGATGATATGGAGAAGGCACCCATATATGCTATCCCAATTTCAACCTCTTGGAATGCTTTATTTAGATGCGAAAGAAATTGATAGCCATAATCCGTGTTTTCATACAAGATCACTACTTGAGGCCATTCATATCCTTGACAAATAGCAGCAAGAGCTTGAGCTTGATATGAATCATCTGGAGTTGTCCTCAGAAAGTAGCGGTTTTGCGCAGAGGGAAGAGTTGAGCTTCTTGCAGTGAAAGAAATAACCGGGACATGAACTTTTCCTCCAAGTTCTGCAACAAATTTGTCTTCTGTTGGACCCTGTGGTCCTAAAACCCCATGCACTTCTCCTTGCTTCATTAACTCTAGAACTACATAAAATATAAAAACAATAGGATTCGTCTTCAAGCTTGAAAAAGAATAGGTGATATTACTAAGCTATGTACGTTACTTGAAAATTGTTAGAATCCGAATAAGAATTATGTATGTTGATACCATTTGTTAGAAATAAAAGAAACGAGATTATATGATTGGAAAGAGGATAAAAAATCGCGTCAAAAGAAGGAAGCAATTTTTTAGTTGGATATATATGCCGCTCAAGCAGCAGTCTTGCACTAGGCGAGTGGCGCTCAAGCGGCAAGAGGGCAGTAGGCGAGCGGCTGCGGCAGTGCTTCCAATGGCGTCCAGGCGCTGAGTTTCGGTCCAAATTGATTCCAAATGCTCAATTGCTGCCACAAAACTTCCATACCTCTTTAATACTCCTTTCAACCAATCCACGAACATCTAACAAATTTTGGGTCGCGAAATAACAAAAATATTCAAGGCCACTTGATCGTTAGTGAAGTGGTATCCTAAGCTTGGCAAATCCATGACCTTTTCATTCAGTTCAAGGAAGAAATAGTTGATATTCATGTTTCCTAAGCTGTATAATGCAAAATAATTCGTCCCCCTCGGTAGTTTTCAGAATGAGTAAACTAAATAAGCCAAAGAGAATAAGAAAATCAGCTTTTTCTTCCGTGCCTGCTTCCACCATACTTCCATTGCAACTCATGTCCACTGGGAATTAGTAAGACCCACGGGACCATGACCACATCCTAAATTCAATTCGGGCCTTCNCATGACCACATCCTAAATTCAATTCGGGCCTTCCTATGAATGGGAGTTTTCCTCATGAAACAATTATATCTTAGTATTTTGCGTATAATTGATTAGACCAAGTGTTCAAGGAGAATTAGCATAGCACAATTGGTTTGATTGAGCCGAATTCATGAGGATGAAATGTCTCTCGATATACCATCCCAATTCCTTTAGTTATGGAGTTCCGGACAATTGTTAGAATCATAAGCTTTCTGAAAGTCCACTTTGATAGTACACCTAGGGTAGGGTGTGGCGAATTAAAAAAATATATTATAATGCTTGACTAGTGTTTGTTTTTATGATAACTTAAAAGTCAATCAAATTTTAATTTTAGTTACACATTTCACTCCACCCATTTTTCCATCACTCATTTCCATTAAAATGTCAATAAGGTACTATAAATCCAAACAAGGAGCAACTCAATTGATGCACCAATGATTTTTCAATGAGCTATACCTTTCATTGTTCTACATGTCATGTACTACTAGAATTGACAAATTTCGTCACTCTTCTATAATTTTGTCCTACTAAAAGTATGAGATGTGACTTAAGTGTACAAATTCTTTAAAATATAAAAGCAAAAAGTGGAGAAAATTAAATTTTTTTTAAAAATTACGCGAGATTGAAGAAGTTTGGCCTACTCTCAAACACCGTCCTTGTGTCTTGGAAGGAAAAAAGGATTACCACGATAGAACGGGTAAAAAAAAGTGTGAAAACATTAACGATTAACTTATGAAGTAAAAGATTTTAATGTGAAATGAAAATTTAAAGCTCCACTTGAGCTTCACACGACTTTTCAAAGTCAAACCATATCTAAATTATTGTACAAAATATCAAGCAATCAATAATGAAATTAATTAACGGAAAATTTTGCTTAAACAAACAGTTTTGAGTTCTTTGAAAGGATTACAAAATACCTGCAATATTTGTATTGAGCAAACCCTCAGCATCCTTCGTGCGTAAGTGCAATCGTGTTCGGTAGTTTGGATGTTCAACGTAGAAGTCGGAGAGGGCCATGTTTATGGACAAATCCACCATGCTTCCCATGGGAGAATCTAAATCAAGAACCAATCCAATGTGAACCAATGAATATTGAGAGGTTTCATTATTTTTTACATTTATTGCAGCAGCAAAAGAATAATTAGCATTAATAAACAAGAGGAAGAGAATGCTAAAGCAAAACTTGGTTATCGACATTGCTGTCTTCTATCTTAGCATGAATCGTAGTTTATATATAGGGGGAGAGAGAGAGAGAGAGCTGAATTTATTTATGGAGAATTTATGTACTTATTCTTGGCAGATTTGAATGATTCAATTTCTTGATGAAGAGAATTTTAGTTGATTTATTCAACACGCTACGTAGATTTTTGGTGAATCTTAAGTGTTAAATGTCAACTGAAATTAATATTTAAAAAGAGAGGGATGAAGAAACTTCTTGGAACATGCAATTAGATGGATACTGGAATCTGCGGGTAGCAAGATTGGAAGCAATAAATATAAAATACACACATGTTTGAAACGGACGTGTCCAATTTCGACTGGAGAAAAGAGAACCTTATGGGCCCTATCCAGTTATAGTCTAGAAATTACGTATTTGAAAATCGAAATGAAACCGATCGAGTCAATCATTCAAGGATTGAGCACGGTTTCTTGTAATAATAGGACCGTGCTATGGGTACACGGGCGTGTAATTGGGGGGGTGGGGGGCATTTTTAAATTCACCTCGGGCCCCCCTCATTGTGAGGGGACGGTGGGGCCGTGTACCCTGGCGTGTAAACTCCATCGTACAAATGACTTTACCCGTAATAATATGTCCCCCGATTATGACCAACCCTAATCCGCTATTTCGCCCTGATAAGGTCCATCCAGTTCGAGGGCAAATCTGGTGGGCAATGGCTGGGGAAGTAATCGTCCATTTTTAGTTGTATTTTTCAGAGAAAATATGTTCAGAAGTGATGATATGACGATATTTTAAAATTTTATTTCTATAAAGATTAGGAAACCATTAAATTCATGAACATGACAGGAAGCAAATATCCAATAATCTGAGACAACCCTCTTCTTCATCTATATTGTTTGCACATAATTAATTTGTTCCTTTATCCCCAAGGGAGTCGCATAAAATATATATGCCACATATTTATCAATTTTTCGTAGGTTGACCAAAGTACGTGGTTTGATTAAACGTGCTAACGTTAATTTCCAAAGAATGAGATTGATTTAATTTATTCCATTGATCCCATCATTTCAATTCTTCGCTAGAGGTTGACTTATAATGTATGTTCTGTAAGTATTAGTGATAGGACTGGACATTTTAATAACGAAAATTTTAGGTTTTTTTATAATAATATCTAAGATTGTCGAGTTTTTCTTACCAATGTACCAATAGGGTTTGCAACGCCATGTGTCGACTGAGAGAAAAATTGCAATATTTTGCAATTCAAGAATTTTCTGAGGAAAATCTTGAATACATTTGATTTTCTTACACCTGAATACAGTATTCAAACTTTGCGGACATTTTGTGGTCTCATGTGATAACGTTTGGACGTTGAGTGAGTCAAGTATGTTAAACAAGAGAAGATCATAGGGGCATTATTATGATTGGCCTGGTTGACTGGGCTTTTTATAAAATCGGTTAAAAAGTCTATATTACCCTTAAAGATATGTGTTTTCATTTATTGCAAGACATATCCTTCTTTATGTCTAGTTTTAGATATTAGTCTCTTATATATAAACGAATTCAATATAGGAGGTTGGCAAGCATATTTATCTTATTATAATTTTGATACTGTTCATATTAAATGTGTGAATAATTATCTTGCAGATTTTCTCAGTAGAAATATTGAATTTGCAAATAGATAATACCAAAAATATGCTATTTATGCCAGGGAAGAAGCTGAAGATATCAAATATGGAATAGAAAAGATGAACGAGATTTTACGACAAAATATAGAAATTATAATGAAAATAAGTCAATCTCATACAAAAGTTACCAATGATATTATCGATTGAATTGAAGCTATTGAAACTCAATTA
>OU503045.2:10105087-10127897 GCA_912172775.2 Fraxinus pennsylvanica
GAGTATTGATCATGAATTGTGATAGAAAGAAAAAAAAGATGAAAAAAATGAGAAACACGAAAGAAGTGAAATGAAGAATAATGAATTCAATGGACTATTCAAGAACGTAAAGTGGAATAAAAGTTTGAATTATCCGTTTTTTTACTCAAAGCTGAAATCTAAACTATTGGAAATTTTTCAGTAATAACAATATTTTTTTCTAATTTTTTACCTCAGGAATTCAACTACAAATCCAGAAAAACAAACGAAATTTGATTTGGACTTGTAATTAGTCCAAAAAAGTAAAAGCTTTTTAAATCACTCCCATCTTGATCATATGCGTGTAAAAGCTTGAAGAATTCAAGGCTTTAGTTAACATATATGGTAATTGGTATCCAGTATGAACATATTCTGTAATTATACTTCCATTTTGAATTTTATCTCTCACAAGGTGGCAATCAATTTCTATATGCTTTGTTCGTTTGTGGAAGAACGAATTCGTGGCAATGTATATAGCTGACTTGTTGTCACAATATAATTTTGCCGGCTGATTATGTTCAATTTGCAAGTCTTCCAATAAGTATTTCATCCATGTTGCTTCACAGAACACTCGTGCCATTGCCCTATACTCTGCCTCAGATGAAGACCTTGAGACCACACTTCGCTTCTTCGATCTCCATGATACAAGACATGCGCCATTGCCGTGTACTCTGCTTCTGAAGAGGACCTAGAGGCCACACTTTGCTTATTTGATTTCCATCATACAAGTGATGAACCAATGAACACACAGTAGCCAGTCATAGACCTCCTAGTTTCTGGACAAGCCGCCCAATCTGAATCTAAATACCCTTTCAACTGCACATCAGAAGTAGTAGGATAGAATAATCCTTATCCTGGTGCCCTTTTGATATATTTCGACACTTTGTGTGCTGCATGGAGGTGTGGTATTCTAGGTTTGTCCATGTATTGGCTGAGGAGCTGAACCGAATATGAGATGTCTGGTTTTGTTATAGTCAGGTATAACAATTGCCCTACTAACCTCCTATAAACTGGATCAGCAAGTGGATCACCCTCATCTTTTCTTAACTTAATATTCTGATCAAACGGTATTTCGGAAGGTGTTGATCCTATGGTCCCTGAATCTCCCAAAATGTCCAGAGTATATTTTCTTTGACATATGTGTATCCCTTGCTCTGTCCTCGCTACTTCAATTCCAAGGAAATACTTCAACTTCCCTTAAGTATTTGATTTTGAATTTTGCATCAAGTGCAGCCTTGAGCTCATTGATACTTTTCATACAGTTTCCTTCTAGGATAACATCATCAACATACACTAGAATTGTTGTAAAAGAACTCTATGTGACCTTATTAATCAGCCTTACTTGCTGTAAATAAGCTATAACATACACCAGAATTACTGTAAATAAGCTATAATCAGCCTTCGACTGGATGAATCTATGTTGAGTGATGAAGGTAGATAACTTGGCATACCACTGCCTTAAAGCTTGCTTCAGGCCGTATAGACTTTGTGTAATTTGCACACTTTTGATTTGTCACCAGTGCTATATCCAGGGGCAGTTAAATATACAATCCTCGTTTAAATCACCATGTAAAAATGCATTATTGACGTCTAATTGGTATAAGAACAACCCCTTTATAGCTGCAAGGGCTAATAGACTTCGAATGGTGACAGCCTTTGCTATAGGAGAAAAGGTTTCATGGTAATCCAAACCCTCCAGTTGTGTGTACCCCTTCAAAACCAACCTTGCCTTATACCTTTGAATGCTTCCATCTGCCTTAAACTTGATTTTATATACACATTTGCATCATATTGCTTCCTTATCAGGAAGCAGAACAACTATCACCCATGTGCCATTTGTCTCAAGAGCTTTAATTTCTGTCATCATTGCTTCACACCGTTCAGGATGTCTAGTAGCTTCTTGGTAATGTTTTGGCTCGATTTGAGAAGTTATGGAGCTGACAAAGGCTCTATGAGGAATGGTTAGTCTTTTGTAAGACACATTATTACTAAGAGGGTACATGCTCCTTCGCCTTGGCCAAGTCCTGTAATGGAGTAAATGAAGTCACATGTTGGCATATGAAATCCTGTAAATATTGGGAAGCTCTCTTGATTCTGGTGCATTTTCTTGGTAATGGAGAATCTATTGGTTCAATATCTGCCGCTTGCAAGTCTTGTTGCTCTATGGTTTGTTCAGTTTGGTTTTGAATGGCATCGTAGAGAATCTATTGGTTCAATATCTGCAGCTTGCAAGTCTTGTTGCTCTATGGTTTGTTCAGTTTGGTTTTGAATGGCATCGTAGTGTTCAGTGTGACCTTCATGACTAGGACTTGAAGCAGGTTGATCATTAGGCTCTGCAAGTTCTAAGAATGTGTGGTTGTTTGGAGTAGGAATTAGTGAATTTTCAGCAAGATCAATAAAACATCCTACATCATTGACCTCTGTAGTTTTCTCTTCTTTGAAGGGAAAAATAGTTTCATAGAAAACCACATTTCTGGACACAAAAATCTTCTGAGTTCGTAAATCAATAAGCTTGTATCCTTTAATCCCAAAAGGATATCCAAGGGATACATACATCTTGGTTCTAGTCAAACTTGTGCTTGTCTTGTGTGAGGGTAGCAGCAAAGGCGAGGCAACCAAAGACCTTCAGATGGGAGAATACTGGTTCCTTATTGAATAAAATTTCAAAAGGACTTTTATGATTTAGAGTAGCTGAGGGTGTTCTATTGATGAGATATACTGTAGTCATAGCACAATCATTCAAATATTTTAATGGCATTCCACTTTGAAATCTCAGGGCCCTTACAATGTTTAAAATGTGTTGATACTTCCTCTCAACTATAGCATTTTGTTGAGGGGTTTCAACACATGATCTTTAGTGTATGATTCCTTTTTCAAGGTAGAATTTCTTCATATTAGATTCCCCTTCATTATCAGATCGAATGACTTTTATTTTAGTTTTAAATTGTGTTTCTATCATGAGATAAATGGCTTGTAGAGTGTTAGATGCTTCAGATTTTAATTTCAGCATGTATGTACACCTGCTGAAATCATCAACTATTGTGAGGAAATATTGAAATAACGGGTCCATCATAGCTCATTTCATTGCAAGTTCCCAAGAGATCAATATGTATTGAATCAAAACATGCTTCTGATTTGCGTTGACTTACAAAGAAGGGAAGCTTGTGCATCTTAGCTATAGGGCAAACATAACATGGCTTTGAACTATCTAATTTGGGAATAGCTTTATTGGAAGAAAAAAGGAAATGATGGATGTTCTAATTTGTAGTGCCATAAATCAAAACATTTAGGAGAGCTGATCATAGTTGCTGCAATAGAACGAATTTGTATCAGTTGGTTCAAACTTTGCTGAAGGGCTATAGGAAATACTGGTGTTTTCATCATATGGTAAAGGCTTGACTTCAATTCACCAATTCCAGTCGTTGTCCAAGTCGAAAGGTCTTGTATGTAGCAGAGGTCAGAAAGGAATATAACGCAGCATTGTGATTCTGAGGTTAATTTTCTAACAGATATCAAGTTAAAATTAAAATAAGGGACACACAACACATCATAAAGAGTTAAAGATTTTTTGCTTTGGGTTATCCCAATCTCTGTAACAGGGACGATGTTTCCATTTGGCAGAGAAACAAGGCAATCAATTTGTGATTTACTAGAGGTGAAATGTGATGGTGAATAGATCATATGATTTGTTGCACCTGTGTCCAAAATTCAGGGAGCATTGTGTTTGTTAATACATTTAGTTCTAACAGAAGGTAAGCCATATGATGTACCACATGTTTTTGGAACGATATTCTCAAAATTTGGTTCGATGTTTTGACCTTGGTTTGGTGGTTTCAGAATAGCCATGAGTTGAAAATATTGCTCTGGAGTCAGTGACACTTGAGCTTTGTTGTTCTGTTCTTGATTTAGAGACATAGTAGTAGTGGCCTGATTTGCTGCTGGTTTATATTTGTTCTTTCCATCATATTTGGGGGTTGATGGATATCCATAAAGTTTAAAGCACTTATCAACCTTGTGACTTGGCATTTGACAATGGGAACATAGGCCTATTTGGGTTGGCCTTAAAACATCTTTCAAGAGAGTGTCCTGCAACCTTACAATATGTGCAGTAGTAGTTTTTCTTCTGTAGTGGGGAATCCCGTTTTCCACTTTCTCTCCGGTTTCCTTTGGCCACGAATGATAGATGCTCATTCACAGATCCTTTTACTGATATCTATCTTCTTTTCTCTTCTTATTGGATGGTAGCGTAGACCTCATTCAAAGTAGGAAAAGGCTTCATTAGTAGGATATGTGCCTTAATATTTTTTTATAATTCATTCAATCCCATTAAAAATTTCATCACCCAATCTCATTGTTGGTTCTGAACTACTATCTTTAGTCCTCCACAAGTGCAATTGGGGATGAATTCATAATTTAGGAGCTCATCCAGAAGAGTTTTAAATTTGGAGAAATAAACACTTACATCATCTTGGCCTTGAACTAAGATCATGATGGCCTGTATAACTTCATAGATCCTAGGTGCATCCTGATGTGCAAAACGTTGTTCGAGATCCAGACTTAACTGATATGCAGTCTCAGCGTACACAGTGATGTCCCTAGGCCTTGAACTAAGATCATGATGGCTTGTTCAACTTCATAGCTCTTAGGGACATTTTGCTATGCAAAACGTTGTTTGAGCTCCAACCATAATTGATGTGCAGTCTCAGTGTACACAGTGCTGCACCTAATATCCACTGCCATGGTGTTTTGGAACTAGGTAATAAAAATATTATTGCATCTAAGTCAGTACTCCATTAGAGGATCGTCTTGGTCAGTTGGTTCGCAGATTGTTCCATCAATGAAACCCAGTTTGTTCTTGATTCTGAGGGCTCTTTTTATGGATCTTGCCTAGGAGTGATAATTGTTTGCTTCTAGTGTATGAGTAACCATGACACCTCCATTATCATCATTGCATCCAATGAAAAAGGGCCTGCTAGGATGTGTTGGATCAAGAGTTTTGAGACTACATCTATTTTCAGGACTAATATTTGGGTTTTGATTTGCACTAGCATTTGATGAATTACTTTGGACTTTGAAATTTTGTTGTTTTCCACATTTTGATCAGCCATAGTTTGGCTCTAATACCATATAACAAATGAGAATTGAGATAAAAATGGAAAGGCTCAACAAACTATAGAAAACGAAAGGAAGATGAAGGTGGAGAAAAGCTTTTCAACTGAATTATATTCTACCACTCAGATTAAAGAATACACGGCTTTACATATATACAAAACGTGGTGTAATGAGAGAGGAATAATTACGAAGAATCAATTATGGTTACAGAAAATAACAAACTCCATGTAATTGAATCCTTCTAGATCCTTTCCTTTTCTAGATCATTCATTCCATGCTAGATTTCTATTGCTGACCATGTGGTTGACACTTCATTCCCAGTTGACACTTCATTCCCCAGTTGGTTAGCAAGCCCTTGTGATCATTTAACAAAATAAGACAGACCCGAAGAACGCGAAGAACAATGGAAAAAAAAGAAAAACAAGACTCAAACAAGAAACAAAAGATATAACCTAGGCCTTGAACTAAGATCATGATGGCCTGTTCAACTTCATAGCTCTTAGGGACATTTTGCTATGCAAAACGTTGTTTGAGCTCCAACCATAATTGATGTGCAGTCTCAGTGTACACAGTGCTGCACCTAATATCCATTGCCATGGTGTTCTGGAACCAGGTAATAAAAATATTATTGCATCTAAGTCAGTACTCCATTAGAAGGTCGTCTTGGTCAGTTGGTTCGCAGATTGTTCCATCAATGAAACCCAATTTGTTCTTGATTCTGAGGGCTCTTTTTATGGATCTTGCCTAGGAGTGATAATTGTTTTCTTCTAGTGTATGAGTAACCATGACACCTCCATTATCATCATTGCATCCAACGAAAAAGGGCCTGCTAGGATGTGTTGGATCAAGAGTTTTGAGACTGCATCTATTTTCAGGACTAATATTTGGGTTTTGATTTGCACTAGCATTTGATGAATTACTTTGGACTTTGAAATTTTGTTGCTTTCCACATTTTGATCAGCCATAGTTTGGCTCTAATACCATATAACAAATGAGAATTGAGATAAAAATGGAAAGGCTCAACAAACTATAGAAAACGAAAGGAAGATGAAGGTGGAGAAAAGCTTTTCAACTGAATTATATTCTACCACTCAGATTAAAGAATACACAGCTTTACATATATACAAAACGTGGTGTAATGAGAGAGGAATAATTATGAAGAATCAATTATGGTTACAGAAAATAACAAACTCCATGTAATTGAATCCTTCTAGATCCTTTCCTTTTCTAGATCATTCATTCCATGCTAGATTTCTATTGCTGACCACGTGGTTGACACTTCATTCCCAGTTGACACTTCATTCCCCAGTTGGTTAGCTTCCTTGTGATCATTTAACAAAATAAGACAGACCCGAAGAACGCGAAGAACAATGGAGAAAAAAGAAAAACAAGACTCAAACAAGAAACAAAAGATATAACCTGATTATTTTGGAGCCTTACTCAGATATCAACTAATGAGAACCATGTAGCGATGAACACTACGCAACCCACAACAAGATTGAAGATCCCCAGAAAACCCAAAGAATAATCCCGATTTTAAGTTTGAACCAAAGATTAATGAACCAAGCAACCAAACGAAAACGAAGTTTGAATGACTTATTGATTACACAACACATGATCCGCACTCGGTGTTGAACTCCACTGGAATCCTCTTCATAAGTTCATAATGTTCTAAGAAGAACAATGTTTGAAAATCACAATAGCCTCTCGAATATATCCCAATAGTAAATTTGTCAAAAGGTTCATACATTGAATAATAAAGTCTTATTTATACTAATAGCCAGAAAACCTAGTAAAAACGTTATGTTCAAAAATATTGTAAAATTGGAAAGAAAATGGAATTCTAGTCAGGAAATTCGCGAAAAAATTAAAGTTCGCACCAAATTTTTCTCGGCATGTTTCTGTGCAATTGCAAGCCCAAATGTACCATGCGCTCATGTGGCCTTGTGTAAAATTTCGTACTGTTTCGGGAATGCACTCATAGGCGAAAATCCGACAACCAATCTGAAAGTTATGCCCATTTTCATCCAAGCTGCTCGTTTGCTGCTTGAATCGAGTTGATCCATTTGGTTTCTTTGATCCATTTGGTTTCTTCTTCCGAACCCAACATGAAACTTGTTCATTGACTTGTTAACTTTGAAATTTCATCCATCATAACTTGAGCAAGCAATCACATTGCCTCTTTCACTCGCTTTGTCCTCGAACGTGTCATTAGGCCTCATTCGGTAATCAACAGATCCCGTCCCGAGCTTGTCCTTGTCGGGCTCGACTCTTAGATCATATCAGTCTAACTTCGAAAGTGGTCCAGTATTTCCAAAGTGTTATCCAAACTTTTCTGTAAGTCTTCAAGATGGAGCTATACTCAATTCTCTTAATCTTCAAATTCAAATAAATAATTTTGATATTGATGATCGTTCAAAAGCTTTTGCATCTCCTCTCAAAAAGATATTTAGTGAATGATTAGATGATTTTGAAATAGTAGGTAAAGATATAAAAAATATTCAAATATTCAAACCCAGAACAATTATACAAATGCTGTTCTTCATTCTATGTGTTCTCAATTAAATAGAATCGAATTAAATTCTGATATTGAGAAAGAAATTTCAAAAATTGACTCTGAGAAACCTATTTCAAAATTAACCAACAAAGGAAAACCTCCCAGCAATGTTTTATTCAAACCTCATCCTTCAAATATGATTCCTTAATTTGGGAAGTTAGATAATGAGACTCAAGTTTCGAAAGACCTTGTAACTCAATTATCTAAATTATCTTTTCATTCACCTTAAAAAAAATATCAATATTATTGATTAAATTGAATCTCAATTTAGTCAAAATGAAAATGAAAACGAAAATTTTCGTATAAATAAATTCAAATGTTCATATACAAAATTTCTCCATATTATCCTCAAAATACTGCTCTTGATTTGCTTATCGACGAAAAATCAAGAATGCAAATTTCTTTTACTGTGACTGTTACTGAATGAAATATTGATGGTTTAATAGAGTATCAAATTGTTTGACTCTTAGAAGTTATGTTTCTATGTTGAAAAGCATATAGATAAAAAAATGTTGATCCAAAAACTTAAACTTTCAATCTGATTATCAAAGTTATTGGGCGCCTCAAAAACCGGTGGGGTAATTTTCTCAGTTTAGAAGAAAAACAAAAGATGATGAACTCTCAAAATGGAGAAAATGGAGAAAATGACAATTTTTCTGTTCTTATCTACAGTATCATCAAACATTTATACGAGTATCTATTGATGTTATGAGTCGACAGTTTGAAATTTTCATGAATCTTCGATGTTCAAAACTTCATGGTTTTCGATGGTATAAAGTCATGTTTTTTGGCACGTCTCTTATTACGTGAAGATTGTGATCAATTTTATTTGAAATAAAGATTTATATCTTGACTTACAAAGCTCTGTCGAAAGAGTTAGGTGTTCAATTAGAAGCCAATAACAAGAAAATATTCCATATGATGAACTTACATATGGAGAAATTATTCATTTTGTTAACAAAGAAGGTCTTGCACTTTGCAATGATTTAAAACTTAGAGCCAAATTAACATAAGAAAGATCTGAAAGCCTTAAAGAACCTGGATCATTTTGTGAACAATATGACCTTGAGAAAATAATTCCCTCTTCTTCAAAATTAAAAAGAAAAATTTTTCATTCTTACAAAAGAAGAAAAAAATTTCAAAAGGAAAAGAATTTTCAAAAACCCTCTTATTCAAAAATTTATTCTAAAAAACGATTTTCAAAGAAAATGTTTTCAAAAAATTCTAATGTTACATGCTGGAAATGCAAACATGCGGGACATTACTCCAATAAAGGTCATATGAAAAGCAAGATTAATAATTTTCAAATAGATGAAGATATTAAGCTTGAACTCCTCAATCTTATCAATTCTTCATAAGAAGAAATTCTTCTGATTCTGAGTTAGAAATGGTCTACCAACATCAAGAAGATTCTGATGTTGAGACTAGTTCTAGTTCTAGTTCTTCTTCTTCTTCCTCTTCAAATAATTCCGAAGATATTTGTAGTTGTAAAACCGTAAATGTTCTTACCAAAGAGTAAGAACTTATTCAAGAGATAATTGAGAAAAATGAAAATCATCAACTAAAGAAAAAGTTCAAATTTCATATTCCTTCAAAACCTGATGAATTTGATGATCCTCATAGTATTAAAAATATTATGAGTAGATTTAAAGTTGAATCTTCAAAATTTTCCAAATCATCTAGTTCTAATTTAAGATCAGAAATCAATGAAATGAAAAATCAAATATCTATTCTTTAAAGTCAAATGAAAGATGTCAAAATGGAAGTAGTTTTCTTAAAAACCAAACAAGAGAATCAAACCATTTATGATTCTGATTCAAAGAAGAAGTTGATTTTCAATCTTCAAAAATTTCTCAAACTGAAGAATAAAATGTTAATATTATTAGACATATTCAACTTCAGAAATGGTATTGTCAAATGGATATTATTATCAATAAAGATTTTAAACTTCATATTAGAGTCTTAATTGATTCTGGTGTAGATCAAATTGTATTAGGGAATGATTAATCCCAACAAAATATTTTTTAAAAACCACTAAGCATCTTTATGGTGCTAATGGAAAAATATTGAATATTCAATACAAACTTTCAAAAGCTCATGTTTGCAATTCAATTTCTCAAGGAATAGATAAGATTGCAACGAATTGAGGAACAGTTGAAAGAACTTTTCTTCAAAAGTGAATCTCTCTTTTTCAAAAGCGTATCAAGGAAGAGATATGCACTACTATTCCAAATGTTTTTGGAAATAGGAAAAAGAATATGGTGTCCCTACCATATATACTAATGATTTCCACGAATCAAATATTCCTACAAAATCTCGTTCTATTCAAATGAATAATGAATTACTTGATCACTGTATCAAAGAAATCAGTGATTTATTGGACAAGAAACTTATCCGACCAAGTAAATCACCATGGAGTTGTTCAGCATTTTAAGTCAACAATTTCGTCGAAATTGAACTAGGAGTCCCTAATTTAATTATCAATTACAAACCTTTCAATGATGCTCTTCAACGAATTAAATATTCATTATCTCAAAAGAAAGACATATTAAATAGGCTATTCAAAGAAATTATTTTTTCTAAATTTGATATGAAGTCAGGTTTCTGGCAAATTTAAATTAAATAAGAAGATCACTACAAAATTGCTTTTAATGTTCCTTTCTGACACTACGAAGGGAATGTTATACCATTTGGTCTAAAAAATGCTCATTCTGAATTTCAAAAAATTATGAATGATATTTTAAATTCTTATTCAAATTTTATTATTGTTTACATTGATGATGTTTTAATTTTTTTCTAAAAGTTTATAACAACATTTCAAGTATCTCAATATATTTATTCATGTTATAAAAAACAATAGTTAAGCAGCTTCTGCTAAAAATGTTGTTTTATGTCAAACAAATATTAGGTTCTTAGGACATAACATTCATCTAAAAACAATTATACTAACTCAAAGAAGTCTAGATTTCACTAATAAATTTCTTGATGAAATTCTAGACAAAAATAATCTTCAATGATTTTTAGGTTCTGTTAATTACGCAGGAGACTTTATCAAAGAAATAAGAATACTATGTGTACCTTTTTCAAAGGATTACAAAAGAACCCAGTCCCATGGAGTCACAAGCATATAGTGGCTGTTCAAAATGTCAAAAAAGCTATCACGAGTATTCCATGTTTATCAATTGTACGTCCTACTGCATCAATTATTGTTGAAACTGATGTGTTAGACATTGGTTTTGGTGGCGTCCTTAAACAAATTCCAAAATAAATTTGATCAAGAATAGTTAGTTCGATTTCATTCTGGTGTTTGGACTGGTCCTCAAAAAAACTATTCAACTGAAAAAAAGAAATTTTATCAATTGTTTTATGCATTTCAAAATGTCAAAATGATTTAATAAATAAAAAGTTTATTTTAAAAAGGGATTATAAAGCATCAAAAGATGTTAACAAAATGGTGTCAAAAATCTTGTTTCCAAACAAATCTTTGCTAGATGGCAAGCAATATTTTCATGTTTTGATATTGAAATTCTATATATACAAGATATTCAAACTTTTTTGCAAACTTCACAAAAGTGAAGAATAGTGAGAAAAATTAGATAGATATTCAAATTGAGCGAAATGTTCAAAGAAGAAAATATGGAATCTTCATCTTCAAAGAAGAAGGATAAGAAAAAGATTTCAATTTCTATTTGTTCAAAATATTTTTCCAGCAAATTTTCAATATATGCCAAAAGATATCAAAAACCCAAAGCTTATTATGTAGCTATCATTATCAAATCAGGATCAACCGTAATAACTCATACTCAAAATCAGCAAAAGAAAAATTAGATTGATTTTTACAAAATATAAATTCAAAGGGTACAGCCATTTGAAGCATGGGACAGTATCCATGGAAAGAGAAGAGAATGCGTCTATCAAAAGACGATTTATTAGAATCTCTTTTCCATTATTTTGATTACCAAGAGACATGGTTTAATGCATTTTACTTTAGACCAGTTACTCATTCTTGGTTTATACTTTTTCATCAAAATGGTTCTTCAAATTTTTCCAAAATGGTTTAAAAAATAGTTCGGAGATTTTGGACTTGAAGAGAATATTTTACCTAGTCTTACTCTTCAAAAGTTCGAACATTTCAAAAAAAAGGCTAAAACCATTTTAAAGTCTCAAACAAATTTTATTTCAATTTGCTCATAATTTAAAGGTTTCATGGATATTCTGTAGGGACTATCAAATTGTTCAAAAGTCGGCTCTAAATATCATGTTAAACAGATTATTTGGAGATTAAAAATTAAGTGGTGGTCAAAATTTCATGAAACTAATTGTTGCCCAAAAGCTGTAAATTCATGGATTCAAGAATAGAAGAATGCATGCATACCAAAAATTAAGAGTTGCAAGCTGTTTTAGAAAGAATTACTACTCTTACAAAATCTTCATCAAAAAAATCAGATTCAAAAGAAACTTCTTCTCAAGTAGACTCGTTAGACTATGAACAAAGCAATGAAGACATGTGCTTTGGTCTAGAAAATATTGATGAATTGATTGAAGAAGAAACTCAAAAGAATCTCCATTTAAAATAACTATATGGACCCAGTTATCTTGACGATTTGAGAGAATATATGGTTCAATTATCAAATTATTCTCTTTTCAAAATGTGAATGCCACCAAATAAATTATTATTTATCCCCATGCTAATTATAAAAAATGGACAAAAAATTTAGCAACTTTACTAAAATAAATATTAAAAGCTGAAAAAAAAAAAAGAAAAAATGGTGGTTAAATTGTCAAAAGTAGCTGCAGTTACTTTTCAAAAGTTCGTTGCAATAGTCAAAAGATGGTTACAATTATCAAAAATTGTTCAAAGTGGTTGCAATTTGTTAAAAGGTGATTGCAAAATGACGTACAATAGTTATTTTCGAGATTCTTCAATTTAATTCAAGAAATTTTGAAATTCGAAGTTTTCATCTATAAAAGAAGATAGAAGACAGAGAATCTCTTCAAGTGTAATAGACTGGGAGATACTACACTTCAAGAAAGTTTTTAATTGTCCTTGTATTTTTTAAACTTTCTTTAAGAATTTTACGACTTTCAATTTCGAGTTTCAATCTTGTAATATTTAAATATTAATTTTCATATTGTAATTTCAAAATTCTTATCAAGAAATTCATTGTTTCATCAACCTCTACTTCTCTTTTCCATATATATATATATTCCATTTCAAATTTTATGTATATTTTATATGTATCTTATTTCAAATATTTTATGTATAAATTTTTTTATATATATTTAATTTCAAACAAACAAATAATTTTGATGTTGATGATCGTTCAAAAGCTTTTGCTTTAATATATCGAATATATTACAAGTTTTTGAATACTCAACTCAATATTCATGCTGTTCGATCTTCTCCGAGATATGAAAATCTTTTGGTTGAAGTGAATCCACTTCATTCAAATGTTATGATTTCAAAGCGTATTCCATAGAATTTTCAAGTTAGAGGACTAGAATAAGAGTTTGAAAATTCTCAAAACCCAATTCCAGCCCCTGTACGAAGAATTCCTGATCAAATTATTTGTTTCTCAATGGAAATGTTGAAGTTATTTTTGATAAACCTCATCTTCTACTACGCCAAAAATGAGCTTTCGCAACACATAAAAGACAAAATTCCTAGTTTAAGTATTGCTAAAGCGGTCTATCGCAACATTTTGATAAGTGAATGTTGCAAAAAAGTGCAAAAATTGAGTTTAGCAACATTTTATAAATAAACATTGCAAAAAATGCATTTCGCAACGTTTATTGAACGTTGCGAAATTATCAACTTTTTGCAACATTTAATAAACGTTGCAAAAAGTTTTATATAACGTTGCGAAAGATGCTTTTCGCAATTTTTTTATGTTTTTCTGATCATTTCACAACGTTTTTTTAAAAAACATTGCAAAATTTCCCCAGCGCCTCAAAAACAAGCACTAATTGTTGTCCTCGTGTCCGCCTCTTCCTACTTTCTATCAGTAGGTAATTTCTCTGTAAACAAATTGAGACTTTCCTGATGCATATATTGAGGGGAAGCATAACTGCAACTGCGAGAGTGGCAAGGAGGAGGAGGATGGCGGAGCTGCCGCCCTCGATTACGAGGAACTGGCTGGCATCAGCTCTGCAGGGGTGTGCAATCTCGCCACTGGTGGAATGCCGCATGGCAAGCACCTTGAAGGCAATGGCGGTTGGGCCTGGCATACGACGGTGGTCACTGGGAGCTTCAAAAAACGAAGATCAACATACAAGTGAGAGCCCCGGTGACCGAGATGTTGAACAGGTACTAATTTTTTAAAAGTGCAAATGAGGGTCATTATAAGAATAAGTATTTCATATGTGATTATGCGTTCATGAGTTTGGGATTTATGGTTATTGCAATTTTATGCGGAATAGGGGTTCCTTTTTTGAATAGGTGATGACTTTATTTATGTTTGGTGTATAGATGGAGAATGAAGGGCCCATTGTTCCGGAATCTGTACTTAAGAAACAGAAGAGGAGTAAGGAATGGGCATTGGTCAAAAAGCAGGAGCTTGAGTCTACTAAGAAGAAGAAGGCAGATCAACGCAAGCTTGTCTACAACAAAGCCAAACAGTACGCAAAGGATTATGAGCAACATGTATATCAGTTTATTACTTTTTGCTGGTCTCTAACGATGTTAGTGCTTTACAATCACAAGTTTCTAATTGTGGTGTAAATCCTCATATATAGCAGGAAAAGGAGCTAATTCAATTGAAGCGTGAGGCCAGATTGAAAGGGGGATTCTATGTCAACCCTGAGCCTAAGCTGCTGTTTCTCTATTCTGAGTGATATTATTGTTTGATCATGAATCATATCATTTTATATAGTTGACGTTGCGATCTAGTCTTGCTTCGATATTATTTTGATTCACTAGGTATTCAACAATTTGAAATTCGTGTTATAGATAGAGAGTGAAGATATGGCTTGACTAGGTAGCTTGACAGTTAATCACATGAATTTGTACATTCTTGCTGAGCCTTAATATGTGTAGAATCCAACCCCCAGTTAAATAATGAATGTAGAACCTAAATCTTAATTGTAGGTGCCAATTTTAGGAACATGCCATATGTTGTTGCTTGTGCTGATCTTACATAAATCTTATGTAACATGCCATATGCCAATATTCTGGACGTCTCTTGCTTAACAAGATGTCAAACGTACTTCAAATCTCTATGTTTACCTGCCAATTTTTTATTTTCCCTTATAATGCCCAATGGAATTATGCAGTATATTAATACAATAATTGATGGTTTCCAGATGTACTTTGAATTATTCTGATTTTGTACTTATTTATTACCTACTTTTGTTTACCATTTTACTGACAGTTGGTCGAGAAGGATAACTAAACAATCTTTAATTTCACTATAAGTACTAAATAATTTACTCTAGTCAGTCCTCTTGACATTTATAATGAAGTCACTTGTTTCCACGTTGATGGGAAGTGTAAAATTTCAGCTATGTTAATTGTGTTTTGCTAGGAAGTAGAAGTCCAATTCAACATACCAGTATGTCTGAAATTATTCATTGTATTTTGCAGAAATGTGGGAAATTAGATGAGCAAATCGAACTACTGAGGCATAAGTTGAGGATGATGTACCAAGGTGAAGCATTTAATGGAAAACCAACCAAGACAGCTCGTTCCCATGGAAGGAAGTTCCAGGTTACCATAAAGCAAGAGACGTCCAGAATATTGGTATAAGAAAATTTACACAAGTTTCAGTTCTAATTCATACTGCTAGTTCTGAGTACTTCTTCATGTCTGATTACAACTAATTATGTCTAATGATTTTCATGATTTATTGTATCCACCTGCACACACACACAACCAATTGCTTATAAAACAAGAACGATATGATGAAGCAAAATATGTTCTTGAAGAGGTATTACATGGCAAATTTCCTGGTTCAGATGATCCCAAGTCAAGAAATCGAGCTGAGGAGCTTATGAAGGAGTTAGAGCCTTATAAGCCATTGGCTTCTGCTCCACCTTCTTTAAAACTGAGTTTGGAAGATGCATTTGTGGCGGAACTTGATTGGTTAATAAACCAGTGGACACTTATCAGATTAAGAAAACTCCCCATTTTTGAAGAATTCAGCTATTCAATTGGGTGCCCCTGCCATTCGCAATCACCCTAGATTGCTGAGTTTGGTACAAGATGAACTATTCCGTATTTTGATGCAATTTGGCCTTTCAATGAGTCTGCTGATCCTTTCAATGGTCCATATTTTCTGTGTAATTTGTAGTTTGGATAGTTTATTATAGTTTCGAGCTTTATAGAGGATGCAACATGAACTCTTTAATCCTTACTCCTTTTTAGATAGGTTGTGTTGTATCACATTCTAATGTTGTATTGATTTAAAAATTTGTAATGAAATTATCAATTTTTATGCAATTCCAAAATTTATTCACAAAGTGTCATTTTCAATTTTGTCGGTCAATTACCATATATAACTGAAAAAAAAAAGTCTATCGCAACATTGAAAAAACGCTGCAACAGGTCTACCACAACGTTTAAAAATCGCTGCAAAAGCTTTTTCGCAATGGTGAATAAACGCTGCAAAAAGTCTTCCCTCAATGCCAACACCGAGCTCCGCAACACATGCTAAAACGCTGCAAAAAAGTCTTTTTCAGCGTTTTTTAGCCGCTGCAAAAGCCTTTTTTTGGCGTAGTGTTCAAATACTTTTCAAAGATCTTATTCATCTAGATCTGATTACAGATCTAAGGGCCCGTTTAATTGCAATGGTAGAAAATTGGTGGAACGAAAATGAATTCCAGGGAAAGTAATTGCTTAGAAAATGTTTTACAGGGAAATATTAATTAAGTGTGTTTGATTGTTATAATTTTCCATCCGAAAATTTTTTAAATTTCGTGTTCGTTTGACTTTGTTTTATATGAAAATTGTCCATTAAAGTGATAATTATTCCACAATTGGTTATAAAATTTGTTTCTATTGTCAAAAAGTTAAAAAAAAAACGAAAAAAAAATATTTCTTAAAAAAATCATTTTTTTATCAAAGTTTAGTGTTCGTTTGACTTTGTTTTACATGAAAATTGCCCAGTGAAATTTTTTTTTTACAATTAGTTATGAAATTTGTTTCTATCATTATAAAAAAAAAAAAAAAATCATAATTCGATTTTCCCACATTTTAGGTGGGAAAATCATTTCCCTCCACGCACCAACGCACAGAAAATGGTGCGTGGAGGGAAAACTTTTTCCACCTGTGGGTGGAAAAAGTTTGGCATCAAACAATACCAAAAGTTGGAAATGGAATTTGAATTCCATCTTATATGGAAAATTCATGCTATCAAACACACCCTAAGAGTAATATTTTTCAATCCGCAAATTTTCTACATTTTCTTTAAAAGAAGTTGATTTCAATTATAATATTCAAAAACATCATTTAAAAAAATATAAAGAAGATAAACCGGAACGACATGGTTCTCCCACTTTATCTGCTATGGTGCCTCCTTTAGAGATGTTATATCATCAATGTAATGTAATTTCTTATATAATAAATAGAATAAATGTATTTATGACTGATAAAACCCCTGAAAGGCAACACCGACCTCCGCAACACATGCTAAAACGCTGCAAAAAAGTCTTTTTCAGCGTTTTTTAGCCGCTGCAAAAGCCTTTTTTTGCCGTAGTGTTCAAATACTTTTCAAAGATCTTATTCATCTAGATCCGATTACAGATCTAAGGGCCCGTTTAATTGCAATGGTAGAAAATTGGTGGAACGAAAATGAATTTCAGGGAAAGTAATTGCTTAGAAAATGTTTTACAGGGAATTATTAATTAAGTGTGTTTGATTCCAAGCATAGAAAATGGTGCGTGGAGGGAAAACTTTTTCCGCCTATGGGTGGAAAAAGTTTGGCATCAAACAATACCAAAAGTTGGAAATGGAATTTGAATTCCATCTTACATGGAAAATTCATGCTATCAAACACACCCTAAGAGTAATATTTTTCAATTTGCAAATTTTCTACATTTTCTTTAAAAGAAGTTGATTTCAATTATAATATTCCAAAACATCATTTAAAAAAATATAAAGAAGATAAATCGGAACAACATGGTTCTCCCACTTTATCTGATATGGTGCCTCCTTCAGAGATGTTATATCATCAATGTAATGTAATTTCTTATATAATAAATAGAATAAATGAATTTATGACTGATAAAACCCCTGAAATCAAAAGTTTTAGAAAAATATTTCACAAAACATTTTCTCAAGAAGAAATTGAATCTTATAACTGGGAAGAATTTGAAGCATTTCCAGAAGACTTAAGTTTTTATGAGTGGACATTCTTCAAAGTTTATATTAAAAAACTCACTAAATCAAAAACTCTTCAAAATACAAATTTTTTAAAAAAGATTTGGAAAACACATAACAGTGATACTTTTCAAACTACTCATCCTCATATGCAAGAAATTGTAGTTTCTCATGAAAATACTGAAATTCTTGTATCTCCTCTCGAAAAGATATCTAGCGAACGATCATATGATTCTGAAATAGTAGTTAAAGATATTAAATATATTCAAGCTCAGAAAAATTACACAAATGTTGTTCTTCAATCCATGTGTTCCCAGTTAAACTGAATTGAATTAAATTCTGATTCTGAGAAACCTATGTCAAAATCGACTAATAAAGGAAAACTCATGTCAGTGTCTTATTCAAACCTCATCCTTCAAATATGATTCCTCAAATTGGAAAATTAGATAATTAGACTCAAGTTTTGAAAGAACTCATAACTCAATTATCTAAACTAGCTTCTCCTTCAAAAAATATCAATACTTTTGATGAAATTGAATCTTAGCTTATTGAAAATGAAAATTTTCATATCAATAAATATAAATGTTCATATTCTAAAATTCCTCCATATTATCTTCAAAATACTGCTCATGATTTGCTTTTTGAAGAAAAAGAAAATTTTCAATTATCTTTTACCGGTGACTCTGTTACTGAATGGAATATGGACAGTTTAATAGAGTATCAAATTATCTGAGTTATAGAATTCATGTTTATGTGTTGAAAGACATATAGTTCAAAAAATGTTGATCCCAAAACGGCAACTTTAAAAAACGATTTTCAAAACGAAAGTTTTCAAAAACCACTAATGCCACTTGCTAAAAAAGCAAGCAAACATGACATTATTCTAATAAATATCCTATGAAAAGCAAAATTAATAATCTTCAAATAGATGAATATATTAAGCTTGAGCTCCTCAATCTTATAAATTGTTCAGAAGAAGAAAATTCTTCTAATTCTAAATTAGATAGTATATCAACATCAAGAGGATTATGATGTTGAGACAAGTTCTAATTCGTCATCCTCCTCTTCAAATCAATCTGAAGAAATTTGTGGTTGTAAAAATGTAAATGTTCTTACCAAATAAGAAGAACTTATTCAAGTGTTAGTCGAGAAAATTGATAATCATCAACTAACGAAAAAAAATTCAAATCTCATATTCCTTCAAAACCTGATGAATTTGATGACCTCATAGTATCAAGAATATTATGAATAGATTTAAATCTAAATCTTTAAAATTTTCCAAGTCGTCTAATCCTGATTTAAGTTTCAAATTTCTATTCTTCAAAATCAAATGAAAGGTGTTAGAATGGAAGTAGTTCTCTTGAAACTAAACAAGAGAATCAAACCATTTATGATTCTTATCTTCTGAACAAGAAGAAGTTGCTTCTCAATCCTCAAAAAACTTTCAAACTGAAGAAGAAAATGTTGATATTATTAGTCGTATTCAACTTTAGAAATAGAACAAGAAGAAGTTGCTTCTCAATCCTAAACAATTCCTCAAACTGAAGAAGAAAAGGTTAATGTAATTAGTCGTATTCAACTTTAGAGATGGTATTGTCAAATGGATATTATTATCAATGAAGATTTCAAACTTCATAGTAGAGTCTTAATTGATTATGGTGTAGATCAAAATTGTATTGGGGAATGGTTAATCCCTACAAAATATTAAAAATAACTAAGCGTCTTTATGGTGCTAGTGGAAAAATGTTGAATATTCAATACAAACTTTCAGAAGATCATGTCTGCAATTCAAATGTCTGTTTTAAAAATATATTTTATCTTGTAAAATACTTAGACCAAGAAGTAATTCTTGAAACCCCTTTCATTACTCAAATTTATTATTTTCAAACCGATTCAAAATGATTAACTACAAATATTTTTTTTCAAGAAATTATTTTCAAATTTATAAATCTTCCTTCGTATAGAGATGTTAATTCTTTGAAAGAAGCTTCTATTTCAAAAATTATTAACAATATTAATTTCAAGAAAAAAACATATTCAATTTTTAAAGGAAAAGATAAGATTACAACGAATTGAGGAACAATTGAAAGATTCCTCTTTTCAAAAGCAAATCTCTCTTTTGCAAAAGCTTATCAAGGATGAAATATGTTCCATTATTCCAAATGCTTTTTGGAATAAGAAAATGCATATGGTGTCCCTACCATATACTCATTATTTTCATGAACCAAATATTCATACAAAATCCCGTTATATTCAAATGGACAAACAATTACTTGATCAGTAACAAGGAGATCAATGATTTATTGGATAAAAAGCTTATCTGTCCAAGTAAATCACCATGGAGTTGTTCGGCATTTTATGTTAATAATATCACCGAAACTAAACGAGGAATCCCTTGTCTGGTCATTGATTACAAAGCTCTAAACAAAGCTCTTCAATGGATTAGATATCCAATACATTATACGAAAAACTTATTAAACATGTTATTCAAAGTTGTGATCTTTTCTAAATTTGATATGAAGTCGGGTCTCTAGCAAATTCAAGTTAAAGAAGATCGCTATAAGACTAAAAAATCACAACTTTGAATCACATTCAATTCGGACAATACGAATTAAATGTTATGCTATTCGGACTAAAAAATGCTCATTCTAAATTTCAAAAAAATATGAATGATATTTTCAATCCTTATTCAAGTTTTATAATTGTTTATATTGATAATGTTCTAATTTTTTATGAAAGTTTAGCACAACATTTCCAACATCTCAATACATCTATTCATGTCATCAAAAATAATGATTTAGCAGTTTCTGCTAAAAATCTTGTTTTATGTCAAACAAGTATTAGGTTCTTAGGACTTAATATTCATCTAGGAACCATTACTCTAATTCAAAGAACTTTAGACTTCAAAGATAAATTTCTTGATGAAATTCTAGACAAACTAGTCTTCAAAGATTTTTAGGTTGTGTTAATTACGTAGGAGACTTTATTAAAAATGTAAGCATTTCAAAATTATCAAAAAAGTAACTTGACAAAAGTGCCAATTTTCTCACAAAATTCAAGATTATCGGCTATAAAAAGAAGTGTGCATAGTATTCTTGTCTCTTTAATGAATTAATTTTGAACTTATCAAGAATTAAATTTTTGTGGCGTTCTACAATTTAAGTAAGGTTAATAAGTTTTGTGATCATTGGGTCGAGATATTATTAGCGATTGTCTTGGTTATTTGGTTCAATAATTTATTGGGTCGAGTTTTTCAAACGTTTATTCTTGGTTTTCTTGGATTTGTTCTAATTTTGTCGTAGGTCCCATAACTACTACTGTTACGTGGGTTTGCATTAGTTGGTATCAGTGTAAGGCTTTAAAAATCAAGGTTATATCATTTCTTTTCTTTTGTTTGAGTATTTGTTTTTTATTCTCCGTGTTCTTCATTATTTTCGTTTCCATTCCATAAAATTTCAAAACTTGTTTGTTTGTTGGTTTAACATCCAAATTAGTTTCTGTTTCTTTTGATGTTATATAGTTGAATTTTTGAGCAAAAAAATGAAAATTCGAAAAACTGCCAGAAGCATACAATTTCATTTTTTAGTAAAAAAAAATTTTCAAATTCAAAAGTGTCCAATTCGAATTCAAGAAATACTTTCTTGAATTTATCCTTAGCGTTTCATTAAAAGTTCAAATTTCTACCTTCTTAAATCATTCTAGATCACTTTTCTTACTCAATTCTTGGTTTAGACTCCACAATGGTTAAATTTTGATTGGGATCGAATTAATTCTTTCAAACACTTGCAAGAAAGTATAGAGTGAAAAAAGAAAGGGTTGTGAGACTAATAGAGGGAAAAGTCAAATTAAGTGATACACAAGTGTACACACGTGATGCAAATATTAAACTAGATTTAGGATGTCTGACAGGGACGATTCTACTTAAGCGGGAAGAATAGTCAAGTCATCATGGCGGAGAAGGTGATACGATGATTTGAAAGGTTGTTTGGTGATATGAGAGATAGAATGGACATGCAAGAGGCATGGATGGCTAGGCAAGACACATTGCTTGCTAATTTACGTATGGAACAACCTAGAGAAGTTCTTAACACAAGGAGGCAAGGTAAGCAGGATCATAGAGCGGATTTTGCTGGTGAATGTGAAGCAGAATTCAAATGAATGAGTGAGTGATCTAGAGGCATACTTGGAGTGGAAAAACAAAGTGGAGTTGATATTTGATTGCCACAACTACTCGGAGGTAAAAAAAGGTAAAGATTGTGGTACTTGAATTTGCCGATTATGCTATCTGTAGACATAAAAGAAATAATAAATAAATATATAAGTAATGGGTCGGGTCAATTTAAATGATTACCCAATTAAACTAAAACCTAATAAACCCATAAAATTTGAAAAGTCCACCCTATTTTTTTTAAATCCATAATTATTCAATTATAATCAATTTAATTGAATTAATTGAGTGATTACCAAAATTGGCTACTAATTTCTCTTATAAATAGGGTCAATGGTTCATTGCCAAGGGGGCAAAAACTGAAGAAGAAAATCACGAAGTGTTGAAGAAATCCTAAAACCGAAGGAAGAGAAGAAATCATCTCAACTCCAAGTCTGGCAAACACGAAGAAGATCAAAATCTCTTTCGAATAGAACAAACCCAAGAAGATCAAAATCTTCTTCGAATTAAATCAAGATCAAGCCCAAGTTTCGAAGTCCAAATCCAAGTTCTAAAATTCAAGTGTCAACAAGTCAAGTTCTCAACAAATCAAATTCTCAACAATTCTCGAAGTCTTGGATTCAAGCCACGTGGCTCCTCG
>OU503045.2:10150504-10172454 GCA_912172775.2 Fraxinus pennsylvanica
CTTGGACTTGGAACTCCAGTTGAATCAAGATTAGTCATGGTGGCTCCTCCCCTATTAAAACTGCATAATGTACAGAATAAATTCAATAGACATATTACAGAAGAAAATAAACATCTTTAACAGTAAAAAGAGCTGGAAGTTAGAGGAAAGTACCAAGCCTTTCAAACCGAAATCTATCTCCAACCGTAAGTGAAGGTACAGTATACGCCTCGGATATAACTACTTTAGATTCAGGGTTCAAATCACCAAACCAGTCATCAAGTTCGGCAAGATTCTGTATGCAATAACAAACCAGCAAGTGTCAACCACATATTCAATGTAAAAAAGGAGTTTGTGTTAAGACTGAAAGAAAATGTATCACAAGGAAAGATTTTGAACCTCGGAAATGAAGAGTTTGTCAAACAATCCTGAGAGCAGATTCTGCCACCCAGCACCCCCTGCAGAACAGAATATAATGAATGCAGAAAGTTCCAAAATCTAGAGTGACCATTCAAATTTATCAATTAATGTTAACATGAGTACCTTTGGCTTGGTTTTCTTCAAAGGGTCATATTAAGTCCGAATTTCAAGAACAGTCTCCTTATCATCACCAAGAATTACTTCCGTACTCTTAATAGGAGATGCATACCTGTATTGAGGAAGAGAAGGCACGTGTAGATGTTATAAATAAATATTAATCAATTGCTGGTACACAGTATGTGAATGGCCTGCAGTAACTTCAATACAAGTAATTTCCCATCACATGATAGCTAAGTGCTTATAACTCATAAAAATTAGTAACTTAATCGCAATCAAATTTCTCTTCCTCGTTTTCTTGGGAATGCTCCCATCAAGATATGTAAGTTGACTGAAGCAAAATGTTGTAGACTTGTCATGGCTATCAGTTATATAAATATAATAGTTCCTGAACTTACGACTCTAATGACAGAAGGAAGCCAACCCTTGTACAGAGCACGAAAACCTTCCTCACGAAGCACAGTTGACAAAGTATGAAACATTCCTCTATACTGATTAGGAGATTTATCTGTTTGTAACACGAGAAAAGGAATATGCATTATGATCTGGAATATGCTACAAAAACTGCATTTGTTCTCAGAGAAAGCCAACACGATTTCTAAAAAGGACGATTTTGAAGATGATTACGATGCCTCTCAATACCTGCACAGTTAGTCTACCTCGAACCATGTCCATCGGGTATGTTGCATACATAGAAATTATTCCAGCACAAGCTCCACCTCCCAGACCTAATAAAGGAGTCAACTGAGCATCCTCTATGGAAGAAATTCAGAAAACTCCTCCCAAAAAATCTTTTCTATGAAGAAATTCAGAAAACTCCCAATCCACAACCTTAAAACAAAAACACCCAAAACCTATAAACACTAAAGACCCCCAACACCATTTCCAAAGATTCACAACCAAAATTGAAAACCATCAAAATCTCCCTCACTAAAAAAATTAAACGCAAAAATAATTAAACTATACATATAACAACGTAAATAAAATTTTGTACCATTAGCTGTATTAAGATGTTCATTCCGTCGGCGCTTGAGGTTTCGTGCCCAACCAGGGAGGCTGACATTCGGGTTGGGCTTTAAACAGGGCGATTTAGGTAGCATCTCCATCAGAAGAATTCAATCTAAAAAGTTGACATCATTGAATGCGAATGCAAAGTCCAAGGCCGATTCCGCGAGGGTGGAATGGTGGTGAAAGAGGAAATTGAATGGGTTTCGGATTGTGTGGGTTTGAGAGAGAAGAAGTCATTTTCATTTTTTCTCACAGGGTTGGAGAGGAATGAATGAAAGGAGGAAGGCGTGAATAAGGGTAGTGTTGGGTTAATTTGAGAGTTTTAGCAACGTTTTCAAACGTTACGAGAAGAAACAACTTTCGCAACGTTTGACAAACGTTGCGAAAAGTGATCTTTCGCAACGTTTAACAAACGTTACAAAAAGTTAAGCTATTGAAACTTTTTGCAACGTTTATCAAACGTTGCGAAGAGTAAAACATTCCGCAACATTCAATAAACGTTGTAAAATGGGGTCTATCGCAACATTTGTTTCTAAAAAACGTTGTCAAAACTCATTTATATTGACCAATGGCAACATTCACTTACTAGAATGTTGCCAAAAGACCATTTTAGCAACATTTATCAATAAATGTTGCCTTTTTATTGTTGCAAAAGGTTTTTTTTTTTTTTTTTTTTGGTGTAGTGACCCCTATGTGACTGTATTTATAGGTACAAAAGCATTGTTCCAGTTTATATCGAATTAGTCCTCAATTTGGTAAAATTACATATGTAGTCCTAAAACTTTAACTATAACTATAATTAAGTCTCTCTCTCTCTCTCTCTCTCTCTCTCTCTCTCTCTNATTTTTTTCCCTAACTTACCATATATGTATTTTATCCCCATTTTCAAGAATATTCGATAATTAGATATGTGCATAAATAATCTTTTTGCTCCTCTAATTATAACTAACTTAATTACCAATTTCATCAAATGTCATGTGAAATAATAATAGATGTTAAAGTCTTGTCACTGCTAAACACTGGCTTAGATTTATTATCATTCAATGTAAAACACTTAAACAATCACTCTATCTATTTTCATAGCAACGATTTTCGACACGAATTCGTGTTCTCTATTCTGCTCATTCTCAAACTGCCACTCACTGAGACATTTGATTAATCGAATTGATTCACCAATTGATGAACTAAAAAACCATTAAACTCATGAAAATACATGCATAGCCCAATCAGGAGATCTAGATGAAATATTTGATGATTAAGTAAATGTTAATTATCCACAAGGTTATGCTATAAAATTAAACTCGACACATGATTTCTTCAATACACTCCCAAGTATATTAGTGTCACCTTAACTATTTTTGCATAAGAACAAATTGCAGACTCGAATAGTGGCTCAATTAACACTACAACCTACTAGTACAACATATCAACCTTTATACATTAGCTGTAAATTTTCGCGGAAGCACCTAACTTTTGTTATCACAAGAGATCATTGAAAATTTACATGCTCAATATAAAATCACAATTTAATTATTATCAACAAAACTATATTATATGCACACATAACCTAACATTATTAACCACTAAAATTTAAAGAAACAGATCATGTTCTATATGTGTACTTTAATATTTTTGCTATATAATAATTAATTAAAAAATTATTATCATAATCACATTCCTGGAAAAACACTATCTAGAGTAGCATGTTTCTTTTCAATTGTCTTAATCTAGAACTGTATATCTCGGAGTACCTTGTGAGCTAAAACATGGATGAAATTTAAAAGATCAAGAAGAGAAGTAGATGAGTCAGGGCAGCTAATTTATCTTTGCTAGATAAAGGGGTCATCCATCCATTTCTTCTTCGACTCTCTCTTCATGAAGGGAACCCTAAATTATATTTCACTATTCTTGATATTGGTCTTCTCATATTTCTTGTATTTAATTTTTAATTGGAGATATGTAACATCATTGCATTTAACTTTTTATTGGAAATGTAAAGCTTATTTGTAACTTACCGACAATAAATTATATAAAACTAAATTAACATGATGAAAACCTTCAAACTATCTAGGATTACATAGTGGCATTAGCAAATATACATAAAATAATAACTTATTGTGCAACGATCTTATTAATTTAAAAAGGCCAAAGTGATTTATGAATGACTTCGTTTTCTTTCATAATACTGTCCTCCATTTTACCGAACAAGTGAAAACGACATAAACAATACATTATATTAGACATAATTGGATAGGTTAAGAAAGAGTGACGTGTAACACTGTACATCATTTTTTTATTTTATCTAGTTCAATACACCTAATCAAAACTTATTTTGATGGGTTAAAGACGCTTATATTATATGAAAATCTGATAATATTTCATTCCATTATTTCATAATATTCTATATTAGATGACCTTTAAGCAAAATATTCTACTCCAGATGACTTTAATAAAAATAGGAAAATTTACAGTGGAAGTCTCAAACATTTCAAAAAAAAGTTCAATGTGGTCTCAAACCTTTCGATACATTCCAAAACTTTAAAAATGTGCGATAGAAGGATCTATGGAAGGTTTTCGACCAAAAATTCGTTAGTTGGCCAAAATTAAAATATTTCACCAAATTTAAAAATGACAAAATGGTAAATCTATATTTTCTATCTTGAAGTAATTAAATAAAAAGGGGGAAAAAGAACTTCATTTGCCTCAGCCACCCCAAACTCCAACCCAATTAATGATTTTTTAAATAAAAATTGTCCAGAGGTCCTTCTACACATCTTTGAAAGATTTGGGACACTACACTTTCGTTAAAAGCTTGGGACATCCATGGTAAATTTCTCGTTTAAATATGATGCATAGAGAACACAAAACAGATGCAGAAAAGATCGAAATAAACAAATTTGACTATATATACATAAGATAAATAGTGATAGCTCGATATTTGACTTCACTTAATGTTAAATTGATTTTTACAAAAGTACTATAAACGATCACATAATTTGACTGCAAGTTCAGTTTTCATCTTTTGAACACACTTGTTCAAATTGTATTTTGAATGTTTAAATGAGGAGAGGTGTGAAGGTGAGTCGAGTCTTGATCTTTTAGTCAGTTGTCATGGACAGGCCCAACTAGGTTTTTGTATTTCTTTCCGAAAATCAAACAAAGAACAAGTATCATAATTAGTTAAGTCGATGCATAAATTTACATTCCATTATAAACTAAACTAAACTAAACTCGAAGTCAAGAATATCGTGATCACACCTTTTTTTCTTGTGAGGACAAATCCAATAGAATTTTTTTATTTTTAGAGAAAGAAAAAACTCACAAGCCAAAGATAATAGACTGGTCTATCTGAACGCGGCAGACGAATTTCGATTTTCATATGAGGAGCTGTTGCTTTTATTGGGTAGAGACCTAAGAAGAGAGGTACAAACCAACAAAATATTTATTTAAATTCGACAATATTTGTACTGAGAAGGATCAATAATGTAGCAATAATTGCTAATAATAATTCTGACATTATCCAGTTGACTTTCTTCATTTAAACGACCAAGTTTCATGCCTTTTCTTTGTGGAGTTTGACAATTGCATTAATTAAAAATTAAAAATTATTTATATAAAACCAATTGGAAATGTAATCATATTGCACATGCAATTGGGCACTTTCTTTGCCGCAATCACCGTCCATTTTCATGATTAAGAGCTTAGAATCAAAGGATTTATTCACTTTAATTATTTCTAATAACACGTAATTAACCACTTATTATTTTATATATTTAATTCGTTGAGTTCACCACTAAAGAAAATCATTTCACATTTGTCTATTAGTTTGAGTGTTCTTTTTTTAAATATGAGGAATCGGTTATAGCTGCGCCTACTGATTAAATAAAATTGGTCAGTTGGGTTTTATTTGTTAAAAAAATTGGTCGAAATATTGGAATTATTTCAAAGGTACGTGCATTTACAATATAATTTCATTTAATCACATTCTAGTATTTGTTTAGAACGAGCAAAGAAGTATCTTACTTTTCTATTATTTTTTTTTATTTTGCACTTTTCAAGTTTGAAGTATAATTTGCTATTTCACGTTTTTTAGTGTCGGTAAATCTTGACTAATTGATTGAAGTGACTCTGGTGGATGAGGGCGAGTTTCTTTCTCATCTTGCCCAAAAACTTTCCTTATTCTCATTTGAGAAAGGCTCTATCGACACAAGTTTGACTTCCTTTTTTCCTTCCCGAAATAAGGTAAAGGCTATTGAAGCGAGTAACACCCAACTTGAGAATAGCTAATACGTTGATTATGTTTTACTTATCGAGCAAGGTTCTACTATCAGTCTGGATGACGAAGGCTAAAGAATTGCATGCAAAACAATTAGCCCAAAAAATTGCTCAAATGAATCTCATATCTTTTTAATGAGAGTTGTTTAGCTTTCTCACTAAAAGCAATTTTCATAGTTCACTTCTCGATCAAAAGGCACCGTGAAAAATTTAAACATCATGAACCTTTCCATATGACTTTTGAATGCTACCAAGTAAAAGTTCATTTTTATGATTCATAACAAAGCAGGGAGATCATTAGGACTCGTGCTAAGGATCTTCATAAAATTATAATGATGGTCTCCAAACTATTAAATTTATGCCAATGAGTTTTCAATATTTATTTCATGAGATTTAGGCTAACTATAATTTTCCCCATAAATGAAAGTGCACAAACAAATATATATATATATTTTTTTTGATCGGAAGTGCACAAACAATTTTAGAAAAGTAGAAGTGGGATAGGGTTAATAATATACAAGTGATCTTTACCTAACAAAGAAAGCTACTTTTGAAGGGATCTTTATTATAATTAGTTATTTTTCTTATATTTTCAGGTGTGGTAAAAATGTTTAGTTTAGATGTTGGGTCAATATAAAAATTCTATTGGAAAAATTTACAAGTCAAGCGTTAAGTGCAGAGTAATTCAATTTTTAAGTTTTAAGTTTCAAAATTCATGTATTAATTAATTAAATATATTTTATTAATTAAATATATTAATGTCACAATTATATAATTAATTGGTCTCTTGTGCATACTTACAAATCACAACTTATTTATTGATCACATATTATCAAATTAATTGGTCATAAATTATTTTATGGTCACAATAAAAAATTTTGATAGGTCCACAATTTTGTTTTATCGGTCGCAAATATAAAAAAATGTATAGGTTACGATTTATTTATCGATCACAAATTTTTAAATTAATGATTTCAGTCACAAACTATTGAAATTTTAGGTCACAAACTAATCAAATAGTTGTTCACATACCACCACCATCAACATTATTGCCACCACGGCCGCTTGTGACCACCACCACCAACACAGCCTAATAGCGCCACCATCATCAACACAGCCCCATCGCCAGCAACATAGAAACAAACACAGGCCCAACAACCTTACCACCACCTGCTACCCAAACACCATCAAAAAATCATATCCAAATTTATCGATCACCGCCACTATCACGACCACGACCAACATCACACCACCTTCGCCTCCTCCCTTTCCTCCTTCATCAAAACCCATATCCGAAGCCATAGTCCAAAACTAGATCCAAAACCATAGCGCAACCAACATCACCACCACCAACTACAAACACCGTCAACAAAATCACTGCACAACCTGATCTAAAATTAGACTCATCATGAGTAGAGCTACCACCTCTTCTTGTGACCACAACCACCAGTTCCACCAAACAATCCCTAAATCATTGTCACCACCACCATTGCATGCTATCACCGCTTATATCAACAATCACCATCACCTCCTAAAATCCATCATCTCTCTAACCTCTAATAGAGAAACAGATGCAAAAGAGAATCAGATATGTGCCAATGCAACAAGCAGCGTCGATGGACGTGTGCGCTGCTGCGATCACGGGTAAGGTGCTGGTGCGACGCTCACGAGCACCAGTGCTGCACCTGTTACCTTGCGCGCCCGATCGCCAGTGTTGCACCGATCGCCTTGCACACGAGCATGGTGAAGAGTCGTCGGAGGGCTATGCTGAGTAGAGGTGGAAAATGAAGTCGAATTTTTTTTTTTTTTTTTTTTTAAAGATGAAGTAGGGTTTTGTGGGGGTGGGCAGGCTGGTATTGGGGTATATTAATTTAATTTTATAATATTAAAAAGTTTAAATTATTACCTGATTTTTTAACAAAAAACATTCAAATCTAGTTTTTGAATTAGGAATTTAAAAGCCATGGCTAGGTATAATTTCCACAAATTCTATTGTATATAAATATTGTTTGCATGTAAATTCTTCATATACTTTGTAGATGGGGTATGTAATTGACTAAATTTAAAATTACCAATCACGATAGCTCGGCCAATAAAATTTGATACGACATTGAATTGCACAAATGTATTTGATATCCTGCCACATTCAGTAGTCTCTTAAACATTCGTTAAGTTCGTCACGGACGGCTCAATTTAATCAGTGATATTTCGATACTTTATATAGACAAGCCTCATGTTCCCATTTTGTATAGTGTAAAGCCCTTCTAAAATACACCACCAAATTTGTTAATTATATCATTGAATAACATGGCTTGCATTGTATTCATCTAAGGCGTCAATAAACAGATCGGCATTTATTCACAATCTAAGCAAATAAACAACTAAATAGAAGCAATGACAAAGATTTTTCGAAATCCATTGGGTACTTTTCTTCTTTAAACCACCAATGGTAACGGAGATATCATTTCACAAACTTCTTCGATCATGTTGCCAAATCAATCGTCGGCTAATACCCAAGCTCCTTTCTTGGTAAACTTTTGTTGACCACGGAGAATATGTCGATTCCATCTGGCTTTATCTCCTGCTCCTTTTTTGCCTTGACATCACAATTGTTTCAGTGTATTCGTTTTGTTGATTCAAGAAACTAAAGTTTGTGTTTATTTTTTAATAACGCTCAATTTGTTGATTCATTGCATGCTGCTTTGATAATTAAAAGAAAAGAAAAAGTTCTCATGACATTTTCATCTAAATAAATCAGCCGTTCGAACTATTTTTTGACTTCAAGAAAGAATATTTCGAGTTTAACTTGGACTCAAAGGTGACCATTGCTTGGCCAATTTATTCTTTGAGAATGATCTTTCTGTTCCACATTGAACATTTATTTTCAGACAAGAAACCTGAGATGAAATAATCTATTTCCAATTTATTACGAAGTCCCACTAAATATTGAAAAAGATACAAAAGAGCATGCATGCTATATATAGACGTGATCTTGGAAAATTAATTTGGAAAAAAAAGATGTATACATGAACTTGAAGAATGAATTTAAATTAATAGAATAATCTTGAAAATAAAAAAATATAGGCACAATATGTTGAATATTAATTTGTCATGTGGACCTACATATATAATTAAGTGTATATTAAAAGCTATTTTAAGGGTAAGCCCAATTAAAATGATCTAATAAATAATTGAAGTTGTTGTACTTTGGACATCTAAATAAGGTGTGGGCATAAATATGTGTAGAGATCGAATCCATTAGGGTTGTATTTTCATGATGGGCCGAAATGCATATAGGAATGTAAATAAGGTTATGGACTCCAATTCATAAGTGATTCCCATTCTATGTATTGTCACATCAACTCAAGGATGCAAGAAAAAATATATTGAAAATGAAGATTCAAAACCCACAATCAAGAACGGGAGATCAACAATCAAATAAAATGAATTGAGACAATTAAGATTATAGAGCAAGAAGCTAAAGTCGAGAACAAGAATTCAAGGATCAAAAGAAGTAATATTCAATATTAAGGTTAAGAAGCCAAATATGAAGAGATTGTAATTGATCTCCATGATTCAAGATCCAATAATAAAGAATTATTCCTAATGAATCAATGTACATTCCGCATTTAATAATTTTCTTGATAATTTGACATTGATAATCTTGGCAATAAAGTAATTAGATTTTTAAGTTCTCGAGATTTAAAATTTTATAAAAAAATCTAACAAGTGGTATCAGAGTTAATCCATATTAAACCATTGAGATTAAAATGAAGAATTTTACAATTGAAATTCATACTTTGGATTTCTAAATTTTGGGATATGAATTTCAATCCCTAAATTTCAAAATCTTGGATTTTATAGTTGGGTGTTGTATCTCAATAAAATCATACGTGACAGTACTTGAGCACTGGCTCCCTAGGGTGCCTCCAATCAGTTGGTGGGTTCAGTGGCAACACTACAGGGCTTTTGCACAGCACCACAGTACTACTCCGACACTGCAATGCCCATTTTATGTCCCTTTTTTTCATTTTTTTTTTTTTTTGTTAAAACGAAAGAAAGAAAAATAAAAAATAAAAATAAGGAATGACAATCCAATTTCAAATCTTGGTACTAAAAATTTATTTCAGATTGCTAATTTTTTAAAATAGATTAATTGAAACAACATGTTACCAAAATAAACTCTTATCTAAATTAATTTATTTGAAATATTAGGAATGTTATAAGTACGTAATTCATACGGATATTCACGGGCTCAAAGGTAAATATTTGCCTGAATTACGTACATACCTGTAGTAATAAATGTGACAATTATAAAATTCATTTATGTGAACAATTAGTCGGTCCAAAAATAGATTTATTGCGATAAGGATTGGACAACCCACTAATCTTACATATGAAAATTCCATTGATGAAAAACAAACAAGCTTTGATAACTGGAATAATTCAAATTGCATGAGTCTTATGATCATGAAGCGCGAACTTACAATAACATTCAAGGATGTTGTGTCCAATAAGGTAACTGCCAAAGAATTTTTTAAAGAAAATTCAAAAAAGGCTTTGCAAAAAAAAAAGGATAAAGCCGAAATTAATACGCTTCTAGCGAACATAGTTTCACTAAAGTATCGATGTAAATGAAACATACGAGAGTATATCATGGAGATGTCTCATCTTACTTCAAAACTAAAGGCATTAAAGCTTGAGTTGTCTGTTGATTAGTTCGTACATTTAATTTTGATTTCTATTTACGACGTTCATAAGGGAAAAGTGGACTCTAATGAGCTCATTTCATATTGTATGTAATAAAAAGAAAGACTAATGTAAGACAAAATTGAAAGTACTCATTTAGTAAGTATCTCTAAGGACAAGTCAAAGAATAAGGAAGTTACATTTGGTTCAACTCAAAAGAAACAACAGAAGTCTGAAAAGAAAAAATCATCTGGCGATTACTTTTGTGAAAGTCTGGAACACATGAACAGCTAATGTACTAAATACCACATTTGAGTTGTTAATAAAAGTATACTTCTCACTTTGGTTTGTTCTAAGGTTATTTTTTTTTTAATGCCTAGAACACTTGGTAGATAAATTTCGGTGCCAGTACTCATATAAGTGTGTCTATGTGGGGTTGCCTGAACAACCGAAAGTCAATTGATCCTGAAAGATACATTTATGTGGGCAAAGGCAATTCAGTTGAAGTTGAGGCCATAGGGACTTTTAAGTTATTATTTGGATTTGAAAAAGACATATATGGTACCGTCTTTTAGACAGAATTTGACTTTTATTTTTATATTGAACAAATTTGGTTACTCTTATTCATTTGGAAATAGCCAGTTTAGATTATTTCTTAATTCAAATATTGTGGACACTGGTTCTTTATCTGGTTATGATAACCTATAATTGCTTAATATTGTTTCCTTTTATAAAGAAACATTGCATGTGAATTGATGTAGTATTAAATATAAATTAACCGATGAGAATTTCGCTTCGTTATAGCATAAGAGATTAGGCCACTTTTCTGAAAAGAGAACGAAAAATCTTGTGTCGGAATAAATTCTTGATCCCCTTAATTTTTCAAACTTAAATATTTATGTTAATTGCATTAAGGAAAACAAACAAATATAAGGAGATTAGGTGTCAATAGAATTTCGGATGTCTTAGAATTAATTCATAGGAATATATGTGTGTGTCATTCCTTCGACTTCTTGAAATGGTCAACAGTCATTTATTATGTTCATAGATGATTTTTCTCGTTATGGCTACCGTATCTCAACCATGAAAAATCACAATCACTGGACATGCTCAATGCTTACAATGTCGAGGTTGAAAATCAACTCAGAAAAAGAATAAAACACGTCAAATCTGGTCGTGGTTGTAAATACTATGGTAGATATGACGAGTCATGAGAACAATATTTAGTACATTTTGCTAAATTTCTATAAGAATTTGGAATTATCTCATAGTACACCATGCTGGATCCTAGCATGAATGATGTTACTAAGAGACGAAACATAATATTTAAGGACGTGGTAAGGAGTGTGATTAATCATTTCACTTTATCAGAATCTCTAGGATGAAGCACTAAACACTACAGCTTAAATTCTCAATAAAGTTTCAAGTAAAACAACTGTTGAGGGGTTACAAATTTTGAAGATCCCACTATCAAGTCAATTTTCGAAATGAGAAACGTTCAATTACTTGAGGATGTGGAGTTTGCCGGGGAGGGGGGAATAAGGGTTTAAGGTTAAGGATTTTATCTTTGAAGAAGAATATGTATTTATCCTTTCTGTTACAATTGATAATGTTTAGGATCGAGACAAATTCTTGTTCCAAATTTTGTTCAAGAAACAATTTAGAATCAAACGCCCTATATACAATCAAGAGATTGATCCAAAAAAAAAAAAAATCTTAACAACTTCAAAAATAAATGCCTTAAGGAATCCCCTAGAGAGAAAAAAGGTAATCCCGGATGACTTTATAATCTTTCTCCAAAAACATGACAATGACGTTGGATTGATGGAAGAAGATATGATTAATAAACTTTCATCAAGCCATAAAAAATAATAATTTTCAAGAGTGGATTGATGTCTGAATAAAGAGATAAAATCCATGAAAGACAGTAATGTTTGAGAACCCATCCAATTGCCTGATGGTGCGAATCCCATTAGTTGTAAATTGATATTTAAAATCAAAAAGGATTTGAAGGGTGATGTGGAGAGATATAAGGCTCTTCTTATTGTAAATGGCTTTACTCAAAAAGAAGATACTAATTTTAAAGAGACTTTCTCTCCAGTTTCTACGAAAAACTCTTTTGAGACTATTATTGCACTTGTGATACCTTTTTATCTCGAGCTACGTCGATGGTTTAAAATTAAAGAAATCCATTATGGACTCAAGCGGGCTTTTCGTCAATGGTATCACAAATTTTATCAAATAATTATCTTGTTTGATTTAGAGATGAATGTAGTTGATGGTTGTTTATATCACATGTTCAGCAGGAGAAAGCATATTTTTCTGGAATTTTATTTCGATGAAATATTGTTTACATTTAATGATATAGGCCTATTACATGAATCTAAGAGATTTAGCCATGAAATTTTGAAAGGAAAGATGTTGGTGACTCCTTTGTTGTATTAGGGATACATATATATCGGGATCGTTCTCGGGGTGTTTTTGAATTATTATAAAAGAGCTATATCGATAAAATTTTCTTAAAAGATTTATGATGCAGGATTATAAATCAGGATATACCCATGTTGATAAAGGAGACAAGTTTAGTTTCAATCAATACCCTGAGGATAAATATGAAAAAAATGCAAAAAATTTCTTATGCTTTAGAAGTTGGGAGTTTAATGTATATTTAGGTTTGCACACATCCAGATATAGTATTCATTGTCGGAATGCTGGGAAGATACTTAAGTGACTTGGGATGGGTCTTTGGAAAGCAGCTAGTGGGTTATTCGATAACTATAGAGAACTGGGGATTACATAATCAATCAAATACAAAAATTTAGACCAATTGGAGATCATTGGATATTTAGATTTTGATCATAGAATATGAGTGCTGAATTTTTTCATTAGACTGCACATTTTGGATGGAATTGAAAGACCAGTTAATTTATTTTGTGACAATAGCAGTCTTGTATTCCAATATGAGCTCAATGATGTCAAGGTTCATAGACAATTAAGTCCCTAGTTGTTAAGGAATGAATTTAGAGTGGTCAGGTTCTTATATAGCATATTAGGAAAAACTCTATGATTGCAGATCCACTTACTGGAGAACTACCACCTAAGGTCTTTCATGAGCATACTCTCATATGGGTGTTGCATTTTTTGATGATATGACAGTTTAGTGAGAGTTTGTATTTGGTTTTTGTATGACTCAGACACATATTATGCTTATAGATATTCAAATTATTTTCAGAAATAAAGTATTCAGTTTAGTCTCACTCTGATTAAAGTTTTAGTTTGATCTCATTAAAAAATAAGGTAGGACTAGCTGAAAATAGTTATGTTTGGATTACACTAAATGTAATTTCCATACTACACATTCATACTTGATTTATGTCATTTGATTGTATTGTTATACATGATCATGATTGGTTTAGTTATCATACTTGTAACGAAGACCACTTTGATCCTATATTGGCGTAATTAATGGATGAGATTGTTCAGTGATACTTGTAATTATGATAGCAAAAGTTTTGAAGTCATAGGGATATGCACTTTTATAAGGTAACATATGTGGTTCAGGAGGTAGGTTGATGTGTTTTAATTTGTTACGTGGGCATACACACGTAATTAAGTGTGTATTAAAGGTTATTTTAAAGTTGTGTCAAATTAAAGTGATCAAATAAAGAATTAAAGTTGTTGGGCTTAGGACATTTAAGTAAAGTATGGACTTTATGTGTAAAGATCGGATCCATTAAAGTTGAAGTACTAATACTATTTTTAAAGAAATACTAATACTGTTTAAATAAAGTATGGACCTAAATAAAGGTTATTTTTGAAATACTAATACTATTTTTTAAAATAGTTGAAATAATTGATATTGTTAAAGGAAAAACTAAAATTGCTAAAAAGAATATACATGAATAAAACTTTTCATGAAAAGTATATAATGTGAAAAGGTTGAATGAATTGAGATGTAATAATTTGATTACAATAACACCTCTTTATACACAATATTTTTTATCAATGTCACACAACTTTTCTTTGTTCTATTTTATGCTTTTATCAAAACTCTTGTTGTTTGCATTGAAATTTCTCGAGAAAATGTGACATAAAGTTGCTCATAAGAGAATACATGTTTATGAATGTATATTCTAACAACAATTTTGCTTGTCTCTGAACCTTGTTAATAGTCATTGTAAATCATAGATGTATTGTAAATTATTTCCTTTCGAATTTGAATGAATATCCTTCATCATTTGTTAGAGTTAACAGATATGCTAAAAAAATGACCCAATTGTGATGAACCGACTTCATATATCTCTTTTGGCAACAAATATAAATTACAAAAAAACACAATTATCAGAATTTATAAATAAATTGAGAATTAGTTTGGATTGCTGACTTCTTCACACGCTGTATAATTATTAGACTAAACCTCGACATAAATAAATAAATGGCACTGGATATAATTTGAATTCTCATTCTAATGTGCGTTAAAATTAATAGCAAATTAGGAGATATACACTAACTTGGATAGTTTTACTATAATTTTAAATTTAAGAATATCCTAGTAAAAAAAAAAAACCTAATTTATGAGTTATAAGATAGTTTTACCATAATTTTAAATTTAAAGATAATCAAAATCTCAATTTTTTTTTAAAAAAAAATGCTCATTTACACTAAACAAACCAAAATATTGAAATAACATTCTTATTTGTAGTTCACATAATCTACAAATATGTAAACCATATAAAAATATTATAACCTATATAAATTATTGGAACATATAATATTTTAAGTAGAGACACAAAAAAATGCACAAAAGTCGAGAATATAGATCCAACTCTGACCAAAGAATTAAATTGTTTATTAAAAAACAAAATTCATTGAACAAAATCATTTAATATATGCAAACAATAATTATTATATAATTGAAAGAAACTACAATAGAAAATATTTTTTGTTCTGATATGGACATAAATATAAAATTTGAAGAGCAGTAATAATTTTGCAGCATAGTAATTCAAAAATTCAAATACCAAAAAAGAAATGAATATTCTCTGGCATGTAGATAAGAAAGAAGAAAATAAACTTAAAAGAGTGTAATTTGGTCAATGAGAATTTGGAATCCTAATTTTTAGATTCAACACAAAAGATAGAAAAGGAAAATCAAATAGAAAATGAAATTACAAGAAAAGCACATTCTTTAATGATGAAGAACTAACAATATCAAATTATCAAATATGGAATTGAATTGACAATAAGCAAACATGTCAAAAATTACTAAATTCTACAAATTCCATAAACGACTTGCATATTTAAATCCCTAAAATAAAATTTTTACCCTTTCTGATTTACTGTGAATGGCAACTTCAAAATACATTATAAAAAACAAAAAAATCGTGCTTAAACGTCACAAAATTCTTATCTGATATATTTGCATATCAATATGCCAAATCAAATTTAAAAAATAAAGTATACACACGTGAATACTAAAAATCATAAATCGATGCATAATTTGTATTAATTGAATATATCCAAAATCTCAAAATATATAAAGTTATGTCTTATTTAATTTGTCGAAAGTAGTGACACTTTTAGTCTCTTGCTTTGACTTGCCTAAAATCCAAATAAACATATTTGATTCGATTCGATCGGATTACATTTGGAATCATTGGAGACATGCACATTTCTTCTAGTAATTATGGGAAAGTCAAAAATAGATGATGATTAAAAAATCATAAAATAATTAGTAAGAACTTAAAATCAAAAGCTAATTTTAAATTATATTCCCTTGACAATTTAAGAAACATAAACACACAATTTTCTTGACAATTACCTTGATTTATTTTACGAAAATAATTTTTTGAGAAGAGACCGTGAGAATAAGAGAGAAGATAAATTATCAATAGGAAAGGAGGTCATTTCAATAAATTATAAAAAACAATAAAAATGAGACCCTTGAATTTCTCTTGCATGTAAATCAAAGTAAAATGTGTAGAATTAAAAACAAATGATAAAAATCATTAAATTGGATCAATAGAGCAATTAAAAATGCTTGGAAAAATATCAAGAGTATTAAATAAATAGATATTAAGGGTATTTTTGACCTATAATTAAATATATAAGGGTTTAATTGGTATTTAAAAGTTTCTTCCCAATACTTTCTTTGTAAGTATTGTAGATTATATTAGAGTTTGAAAAAATATTGTTGAAATTAATTAGGCAAGAAAAAAAAAAAAACCTAATTTATGAGTTATAGGATAGTTTTACCATAATTTTAAATTTAAAGATAATCAAAATCTCAATTTAAAAAAAAAAAAAAATGCTCATTTACACTAAACAAACCAAAATATTGAAATAACATTCTTATTTGTAGTTCACATAATCTACAAATATGTAAACCATATAAAAATATTCAAACCTACATAAATGATTGGAACATATAATATTTTAAGTAGAGACACAAAAAATGCACAAAAGTCGAGAATATAGATCCAACTCTGAACGAAGAATTAAATTGTTTATTAAAAAACAAAATTCATTGAACAAAATCATTTAATAGATGCAAACAATAATTATTATATAATTGAAAGAAACTACAATAGAAAATATTTTTTGATATGATATGGACATAAATATAAAATTTGGAGAGCAGTAATAATTTTGAAGCATAGCAATTCAAAAATTCAAATACCAAAAAAGAAATGAATGTTCTCTGGCATGTAGATAAGAAAGAAGAAAATAAACTTAAAGAGTGTAATTTGCTCAATGAGAATTTGGAATCCTAATTTTTAGATTCAACACAAAAGATAGAAAAGGAAAATCAAATACAAAATGAAATTACAAAAAAAGCACATTCTTTAATGATGAAGAACTAACAATATCAAATTATCAAATATGGAATTGAATTGACAAATAAGCAAACATGTCAAAAATTACTGAATTCTACAAATTCCATAAACGACTTGCATATTTAAATCCCTAAAATAGAATTTTTTACCCTTTCTGATTTACTGTGAATGGCAACTTCAAAATACATTATAAAAAAAAATCGTACTTAAACGTCACAAAATTCTTATCTGATATATTTGCATATCAATATGCCAAATCAAATTTAAAAAATAAAGTATACACATGTGAATACTAGAAATCATAAATCGATGCATAATTTGTATTAATTGAATATATCCAAAATCTCAAAATATATAAAGTTATGTCTCATTTAATTTGTCGAAAGTAGTGACACTTTTAGTCTCTTGCTTTGACTTGCCTAAAATCCAAATAAACGTATTTGATTCATTTTGATTCGATTTGATTTGATTACATTTGGAATCATTAATTGGAGACATGCACATTTATTCTAGTAATTATGTGAAAGTCAAAAATAGATGATGATAAAAAAAAATCATAAAATAATTAGTAAGAACTTAAAATCAAAAGCTAATTTTAAATTATATTCCCTTGACAATTTAAGAAACATAAACAAACAATTTTCTTGACAATTACCTTGATTGGACCGTGAGAATAAGAGGGAAGATAAATTATCAATAGGAAAGGAAGTCATTACAATAAATTATAAAAAAAATAAAAATGAGTCCCTTGAATTTCTCTTGCATTTAAACCAAAGTAAAATGTGTAGAATTAAAAACAAATGATAAAAAATCATTAAATTGGATCAATAGAGCAATTAAAATGCTTGGAAAAATATCAGGAGTATTAAATAAATAGATATTAAGGATATTTTTGACCTATAATTAAATATATAAGGGTTTAATTGGTATTTAAAAGTTTCTTCCCAATACTTTCTTTGTAAGTATTGTAGATTATATTAGAGTTTGAAAAAATATTGTTGAAATTAATTAGGCAAGCTAGCAACCCACAATTAAACACAATTTATTAATATATTTTTTTGTCATTTAATGGAAACCTACCAATATTTAAAAAAAAAGGACTTTATTATTTATATGTCAATATTATACATAAAATGTTACATAATATGATGTGGACGAAAAAAAATTGGATGAAAAAATTAATTGTATTTTAAATTTACAAATGATAAGACATTATATGACATTATGGAACATATTGTATAACTCCTAATGCACACGTAGAAAGATCCAAATTCAATAATTGTCTGCTCATTGGAAATTATCAAATGGACGGATTGCATATGCATTGAGTTCACAACTCACAAGATTTTGGATTATATGATGGGTTATTAACCTTGAGTCATCCAACTTTGAGCGGAGTTGTATCTAGGTACTTATTTTCAATTTGTTGTAATTATATTACACACCTTCAATTTTCTTAATTTGCTATGGTACAATCTCATCAATCAACTTCGATCTGCTTACAAATCTATTCATCCTGACAAGTATATCGTTAGCTTAACTTTGCAATATATTGACATTAATGGTAAAGTAATACATGACTAACATGACGGACGAGTTGATGCAATTTTTTATTTTTAAAGCGAGTTGATACAATTTTGATCTTTCCAATGTTACGGCGTTGATTGAGTCGGACCATGCAGACGATCCAACATCCATTTCCCAACTATGAAAGTCTAATCAATGTATAGGTCAATTATAATCAATTAATGTATGTGACATTTATAATCAATTAATTCAATTAACTGTGAATTTAAATGGAAGGATAGGGTGTATTATTTAAGCGAATATAAAGATGCTATTATTTTATAGTACTTTCGTGGATGAATTGTGTAAATTATAGGAATCTATTATGATTATGTAACTATAGGTTCCTATAAATGAGTTTACTTTGTACACTAGACTTAAAAGGCAAGTCGGTAGATAATGTTGAATGACGCTATAATGAATATTGACCTTTTTTTTTTAATAATAATGTCACCGACTTTACCAAATAAGTCAAAATGGCCCAAGGGACATTGAATTAGACATATTTAAAAAAAAAAGGCTCATTTGATCAGTGTAGTAATTATTCACAAACCATCCATTTGCATTGACACGATTCTGATCATTGAGCTAAAAGGCATGATCTGTACGTTGAAGTGAACAAATAAATAAAAGGGACAAACATATCACATGTTTTTTTTTCTCAATCATGTCATGTCCAACTTGATAGTCCAAGAATAAATTATCAAAAAGGGAGTAATTAGATTTTTTTTTTTTAAATTTTGCAAAAGTAAACATATACCAAACAAGTGAAGAACAATTAGATCAATCAAATAATAATCGTGATGACCCAATTGTGATGAACGGACTTCATATACCTCTCTTGGCAACAAATATAAATTACAAAAAAGCACAATTGTCGGCATTACAACTTGTTTACACAAAACAAAACAAAATATTGAAAATATGATTTTTACCCTTTCTGCTTTATTGTGAATGGCAACTTCAAAATACATTATAAAAAGTCTTACTTTAACGTTACAAAATTCTTATCTAATATATTTGAATCTAAATATTCCAAATCAAATTTAAAAAGTAAAGCATACACGTGAATATTAGAACGCAGAAATCGATGCCTAATTTATATTCATTGAATATATCCAAACTCACAAAATATAAAAAGTTACGTTTCATTTAATTTGTCGAAAGTAGTGACACTTTTAATCTCTTGCTTTGGCTTGCCTAAAATCCAAGTAAACATATTTGATTCATTTCGATTTTATTCGATTCGATCTGATTACATTCGGAATCATTGGAGACACGCATATCTCTTCAAGTAATTCTGTGAAAGTAAAAAGGAGATGATGATAAAAAAAAAATCATAAAACAATTGGTAAGAAGTTAGAATCAAAAGCAAATTTTAAATTCTATTCCCTTGACAATTTAAAAAACAAAAACACACAATTTTCTTGACAATTACCTTGATTTATTTTACGAAAATAATTTTTTGAGAAGAAGAGATAGTGAGAATAAGAGAGATGATGATGGGTTGGGCAATGTATAGAAAATGAAGTCATTAAAATAAATTATAAAAAACGATAAAAATGAGTCCCTTGAACGTCTCTTGCATTTAAACCAAAGCAAAATGTGTAGACTTAAAAACAAATGATAAAAATCATTAAATTGGATCGATTGAGCAATTAAAAATGCTTGGAAAAATATCAGGAATATTACAACAAATAAATAGATATTAAGGGTATAATTGGTATTTAAAGGTTTCTTCCCAATCCTTTCTTTGTAAGTATTGTAGATAATAGCAACATATTTTAGAGTTTGAAAACATATTGTTGAAATTAATTAGGCAAGCTAGCAACCCATAATTAAACACAATTTATTAATATTTTTTTTCCATTTAATGGAAACCTACTAATATAAAAAAAAAATAAGGATAATGCTACAAAATTATACATAAGGGGTTACACAATATTGATGTGGACGAAAAAGATTGGATGAAAGAGTTGACTGCATTTTAAATTGATAAATTGTAGAACGACATGTGGCATTATATAATCCATTGTGTGACCCTTGATATACATGTAGCAAAATCCAGTAATTGTCTACTCATTAGAAAATTGCAAATGGACGGATTGGACAAGCATTGAGTTTGCAACTCACAAGAGTTTGGATTATATGAAGGGTTATTAACCTTGAGTCATCCAACTTTGAGCGGAGTTGTATCTAGGTACTTATTTTCAATTTGTTGTAATTATTTTAATATTACGGCATGTTGATCCAAAATCCATTTCCCAACTATGACAGTATAGGTCATGTAGTTTGAACATAAATAAACTCGTGCGCTTCGAAATAATAGTGGCAAAAGAAAGGTTATAATAATAATAGACTAATGTATGTGACATTTATAATCAATTAATTCAATTAACTGTGAATTTAAATGGAAGTATAGGGTGCATTATTTAAGTGAATATAAAGATGCTATTATTTTATAGTACTTTAGTAGATGAATTGTGTAAATTATAGGAGTCTACTATGATTATGTAACTATAGGTTCCTATAAGTGAGTTTACTTTGTACACTAGACTCAAGAGGCACGTCGATAGATAATATTGAATGACATTATAATGAATATTGACTTTATTTTTTTTCATAATAATGTCACCGACTTTACCAAATAAGTCAAAATGGCCCAACAGACAAACATAATTCAAAAAAAAAAAAACTCATTTGATCAGTGTAGTAATTATTCTCAAATCATCCATTTGCATTGACACGATTCTGATCATTGAGCTAAAAGGCATGATTTGTACGTTGAAGTGAACAAATAAATAATAGGGACAAACATATCACATGTTTTTTTTCCTCAATTATGTCAAAGTTCAACTTGACAGTCCAAGAATAAATTATCAAAAAGGGAGTAAATAGATTTTTAAAAAATTTGCAAAAATAAACGCATACCAAACAAGTGAAGAACAATTAGATCAATCAAATAATAATCGTAAACAAAATAACGATAAGTAAAAGGGTAGAGAGAATACAAACGATATATTTATGAAGGGTTGATTAGGGATGGCAACGGGGCGGGGC
>OU503045.2:10175228-10191550 GCA_912172775.2 Fraxinus pennsylvanica
CAGAAATGATCTAATGAGCACCGGTGCTCATCTTATCCTAAGCACCGATGAGTTGGCACATTAATTCATTGGTGGATAAAGATTTTGTGAGTTCCAATCCACCAATGAATTAATGTGCCAACTCATTGGTGTTTAGGATAAGATGAGCACCGGTGCTCATTAGATCATTTCTGATATATATATATATAACACTATTAAATACTATTAATTTAAATATCAACAAAATCAAAGAAAAGTCTCAACAATGGGTTATGAAATAAGGGTAGTTAGATACAAAGTTGTTGACCTCCGAGCACTAACATCGGACAGAAGGTCCCACTTGACCATGGCCCACATAAGACGTCGATCGTCACGTGTTCAACATGGAAATCAAAAGAGATCGGCAACCACATTGTGGGGGGTTGACTTCAACTAACGAGTTCAGATCGTTGCTTCGAGCCAAACTTAACTGACGAGTTCAACTAATAAAACGGTTAAGTAGGGTAATTGACTCTAATCGAGCAAACATTGATTCAAGGACAAAAAATTCTCTCTGTCAGAATGAATTTTCTCTCAATGAACATAGCATAAAAGTTAAATCTGAAGTGCCACGTTACTTCTTGACGTCAACAAAACTAATTGGATTTGCCTCATCAAATTTTCAAAACTAGTATTGTCAATGATTTTTTCCACAAAGAATGTTCGGTATGAACTTGCGATTGAATTCTAGTCAAAGATTATACTAGTAATTAATGACCTTTTTCCTTCGAAAAGTCAAAGATTATACTAGTAATTAATGACAATTTCTATTACACACTCTCGAAACCACCACCTGAATTCATCGTCGTCCCCGAAAACCACCACAAAGTACGACCTCAAAATGTCGTTCATATCTTTACATCAAAGCACTCAATCTCTAAAAGAATCCAATTTTAATTATTTTTTATTAAATTCATTAGATTATGTAGATAAGTTAAATAAGCGAGGAACTAAGAAAATTTTATCGTAATCTTTGTTACAAATTTTGAATTAGACTCGACTCCCCAAATTTCCAAATAAGGTAACTCAATGGCTCCTTTTCTTTTTCACAATCTTACGATGAACAAATGAAAAGCGAAAAAAAAAAATTAAAAACAAAGAAAGTGAAAAAGTCTTTAAATGTGAGTTGTAACCGTAAACATAAAACTATCTAGGCTCTAAATATGATCATAATATATGATACTATGATAAGAAAGGGAGCCACACTGTGCGGAGTGATTATAACCTGCTCTAGTGGGATAATCTATCAAGTCTAGTACAAAACTACATATCTAATTGGTGGAAAGTATCGTGGATGAATAATTTTATTTATAGTTAGCGATTACAGTAGTCATTCTACGTGGCATCTTACATGATATAATTTCAATAATTTAGAAAAGGAATAAGTAATTTTACGTCAAGTAAGATGACGACTGCAGTCGCTGATCATGAATAACACTACTCATTATGTATACTCAACATTCCGCCGCCAAAAGTGCGCATATTCTTTCGGAGGGTGTCATCTCTATGTAGACATGGGGGCGTAGCAAATGTGGACAAATGAAGTCCAATTCTCGTACTCTTTTCAACTGTTATGTGACCAAATTTGTCGGGAAAAAGGCTGGCTCGTCGGATATTGTTCGGTATTGGGAATTTTTCATAATTGTTCTAACTGAAAGGCTGGAGAAAACCTGCATTTTGTGATAGAGCATAGGAGGGGATAGAAACTGGTTGACTCATGGTGGGGAGGTGATAGGCGCAGAGGTAATTACAGATTCAACAACTACGATTTTGTCCTCCTTTTAGTCGGCAACGGTGGAAGTGATCAAGGGTCTGAATGGCCGGAAAAGGGTGTGCGGTCTCTGAAGGGATACGCCCCAATAGTAGAACTTCGCGTCCCATTCTCTTGCCGCTTTGTCCATTCGTTGGATTGATTGTATTCCTCGTTTTGACCGCGAATGAGTTTAATAGAAATCGTTTGTTGGTAAATTTGCGATCATAAGACACAAGACATCCATCCTTGTAAGGGCCACGTTAGTACGACACCGTCTCTCTTCTTTGTCCCCACCAAAATTAATAGCAAGATTTATGACACTACCTACCTGCATATAGTAATTGTACTGTACCATTACCATCAGCAATTTACAGGTCAGAGTCATGTAATGAATACACCATCTCACCTTGAAATTACCTCCTCAACAGTCTCCCAAAATTAAAGGCTCAAACCAGATGGGGACAGATTCTTCATTTTCCAATTCGTTTTTTTTTTGTACGTGACATATCAAGTGTAGGTATATCATATATTTTCACATTGTCGTGGTTTCTTGAATCCATAGGATTACTAACATAAAATAAAAATCAATTCAACCCCGATTCTATTAAGACGGATCTATATACAACTTGACTGACTTTTGTACCATAATCTCTCAATGAAATTCTCGTCCACAAATGTGGAGAGCCATCGTTCGATGAGACACAAAGTCGGCAAAACAAATGACCATGTGATGTCATGAATTCATTACTAAAATTGAAAGACGACAATATTTACATATAATTTCAATCTTGATCACATCAAATGGTCAACCTAATATGCACATTGTAGTCCCACCCACGATCGGCCCTCATAATTCACAAACCAATAACTTTAAATGGGGGACAAATGGATCATCCACTAAGTGCACCGCGCCACCCCCACTAAATACAAGGGCATTTATGTAATTTCTAATCACTCAAACGTCACATTACTTTTTTAAATAATAGAGTATGATCTATAAAGTGAAAAATATATATATTGTTTTTAATGCTTTTTATTTAAATTGATAATACAAAAGAACAGAGTAATGTAATAGAACCATAAACTGTGGGCAAAATCGTCTTTTCAGTATTGCAGCCTGTCTAAATCGGCGATGAGTTTGGGCAAATGTCAACGGTCATGGCGATTAATTGTTAGAATTGTACCTTCCGAAATCGGCGAGTTTACGAGACCGATTCTTACCAAACGACGCCGCAGTGGACAGATATGGCTTTGCTGGAGCCCTTATCTCTCCGCTTGCACCAGCGACAACCATCTCCGGCGGAACTCCCGTCTGATTCCAGTGCCGGTTTGGGCTGGCGCGAACCAATGGACTCAAGCAAAACGCCAAGTGCGACACATTTCTACTATGCCCTTGCCTTCCTCCACCGCGCCGCATAGCCGGGGTCTTCCGCGGCGTTTGCTTCCACCCTTGCGAAGACTCCGACGAGTAGCCGCTTGATCCTCCATGGCAATGCTCGTCCTCATCGGAATACCTCACAGGCGACATCCCTCGATCTCTATTCCGGCAGGTCCTCCGTTGAGCACGTATCGCATTTTCATCAAGCGAAAACGTCCGAATCTGCTTTTTCCTCCGACCGGGAATAATGTTAGAAAACCACGAAGGTGAAGCATTACAAGAATCTCGAGAATTCAATTGACCCGAAACCGCAGGATTCGAAATCTGACTCGAATTCAAGTCGGGTTTTCCTGATTTCGATCTAAATAGACCCGTAAAAAGAGAAGAAAATCTTCCACTTGCACGTTTCTTCTTGCTGATGGTACTATCAACTGCTAGAGATCCAGTAGGACCCACCTGGGGAGTACTGAAGAACCGTTGGTCGTAGCCGTGGATTTGCCACGTGGCGGCGGCGGTGTCGGATTTCCGGTGAGACATATACGGCGATACTGACCGAGGAAAAGCAAGAGGGGGTTGCTGTGCATCAAATTTCAAGCGATCTTCTCGGCCTCGGGCCTGGGTCTGTCTCTGAGCCAGGGCTTGCTCCTGTGCTGCTATAACGGAGAAGAGCCGTTCCCGGAGGCAGGAGGCGCAGACGCCGACGCTGCTACTCAGGTCCACCGGATGCTTCTTGCACCTCATTTACTGTTGTAAAAGTGTAAATACTTCCCTGTATCTATCTATCGGTGTATAGATTTTATATGTATGAGTATATATGCAAGAATTTCATGGAAATGGGGTGACGGAATAAAGCATTTCTGTGGCGTATGTTTTTCTGTGTGTGTCGTGATCTGATGAAGATTACAAAGGAGAGACTCTGTCGTCCTCTTCTTCACACTTTTTAGAGGGAGAAAGTGAAAAGAATTGAGAGAGCAGTTTGGATGGGACTGTGGCTTTTATGGAAGGATTTTGTGCAGAAAATATATTATTTTTTACTTCAATTTAAGAGGGGAAATCCCTTCTCAAAAAAAAATGAAGAGAGAGAAGAAGATTGGGGAAGGAATACTTCTATACACTTCGCTACACGTGTCAATAGTACTACCTATCTATTTTCACCTTAGATTCGGAGGAATTTCCTTCGGAGTTGCAAGAAATTTAAAACTTGTGGATTTTTCCAAATATTTTGTGTCATTCGATATCACTCTATTTAAAACTTTGACTCACCATAAAAAATTTGAATCGATGTACATTTTGACAAGGACAATTCAACTGTTCGTGAAAATTGAACACCATCACCACCGAGTTGCCTAAAATTAAATGTGGACATAGCCGTGAAATGTGGGATGGAACATTATGGAGTCGGAGGTATGTGTAGCATGAAAAGGAATTAGTTGTGGCTGCCTTTGCGAAATCAATACAGGGTTGTCTTACAAAGCTCCGAACTAAAAGGACTACAATTCAACAAGATTGAATCAGATTCTTGTAATGTCATTTCTGTGGTGAAGATTGGACAATTCACGCACAAAAAGAAAATAAGGGTGCAAATGCCAATTTATGCTTGGAAGTAATCAAATAAAAATCATATTGACTATTATGTCTTCGCAAACATTTTGTATATAGTTAGTTTCTAATTATGTTATTTTCGGTTAGTAACCGCTTTTTAGTAGTTAGTTTGTTATCCAATTGTATCAAAATTCTCTCAGGCACTCATACAATTTGGCTTCATTCAATCTAAAGCGAATTATTCTTTATTCACAAAAGGCATTGGAAATAATTTTGTGGCATTACTAGTTTATGTCGATGACATAGTCATAACTTGTCTAAATATGCAAGCTATTGAATCTTTAAAACAATTCTTACATTCCCAATTCAAGCTAAAAGGTCCGGGATCTTTGAAATATTTCTTGGGTATTGAGATTGCTCATTCCACCTCAGGCATCATGTTATCTCAGAGATGTTATGCCTTGCAACTCCTTGAAGACACCAGTTACTTGGACCGTAAATCCGTTAATACTCATACGGATCCAAATGTACCTCCCAGTATACATGAAGGGGACTTTTTGACAGATCTTCTCACCACAGAAGACTACTTGATCGATTGATTTATTTGACAATTTCGCGCTCAGATGTTACTTATGTTGTCCACAAATTAGGTCAATTCTTATCACAACCCAGATTGCCTCATCTCAAAGCAATGTATCATCTTTTTAGGTATTTCAAAAATAACCCTTGTCAAGGCATATTCTTTTTAGCTTCATCTCCTTCTACTTTAAGAATAGCTCAAGCTTCTGTCCTAGCTATCAAATTTCAAGCATTTTCTTATGCAGATTGGCATGTGTGGACACAAAAAAGTCCAGAAGTAGTTTTTGCATCTTCATTGGAGAATCTCTAATTTCTTGGAAAGCTAAAAGACAAGCCACTGTCTCTCATTCATCAACTGAAGCAGAATACAGAGCACTTGCTGACACTATCGGCGAAGTTCTATGGATCAATCAATTGTTAAAAGATTTTCAGATATAAGTATTATTACACTTACCACCAAAAAATCGTGAAGTGTTTAGTGAATTTCTTGAAAGGCAATAACACAAGACTATTCATTGAGCAATTGTTGGCTCTAGCAGAGAAGTATTAAATTATCATGTAACTACTAGGGCATTGAGTGTTCTACCATATGAGATAGTATGTGAGAGAATCGATGTTAAGTAAACGTGGTGTTAAAGCGGCCAACAATACATTGAAAGAATATACAAGAGATTGTCTCGTCTGAGCACGTGTAAAGGGGGATTTAATCCTCTTTGATTGGCCTTGTTCGAGTGGTCCTTGGTCTCGATAATCGACTCTGTTTAAGTTTCTCGCTTCTTTTATTACCATGTGTGCGTCAAGTACAATTTCTATTTATTATGGACGTGTCAATTGCACCTACTACCAAGGATTCAATTTAAGTTTTGATAGGCATTAACACAAGGCAATTCGCTAAATGGTTGTTTGCTCTACAGCAATAGTATAACTGCTTGGGCATTGAGTGTTTTGCCACTCAAGTATGGTAGAGAAACGATGTTGAGTAGAAATGAAGTTGAAGTGGTCAACAATACATCTCCTTTTGCTTAATAGGACCAAGTCTCTAACAATTTTCCTATCCTATCTAGTATCTTCTATTTAAGATAAAATAGGAACAGTTGCAATTATCAAATTAACAATAAAAACTTTTTGTCCTTTATAGGATGACCGTTGAACGGAAATAATCCTTCTATTAATTTAAATCGAGTATGAACTAACCAAACAAATGCTTGTAGCATCAAGTTCGTCTTCTCATCACCATGGCGACATGCAGGGACGGATCTATGACAGAATTACAGATCGGCCTAATACGTAAAAAAAAAAAAAAAAATTACATGCAATTTTTTTTTACATAATTTTTTTTAGTTATTTTTTTTCTAACTAAAAAAATCAGTGGGTGGGGACTGGACCAGGCTACAGTCCGATCACCCACATCCATCCCTGGCGACATGGTGTTCGTGCACCCGTTCTACTGAATAAGATTTTGTGGGTTAAAATATTGCCACGCAGATTTGCAATGACTTGTACAAAATCATTTTTATTTAATTTGAACAAGAAAACGACAAGTTGACAGCTAGGTTTACCAAAGTATTCTTTTTTTTTATTATTTTTTTTTATAATTTTGAATTTGAACCTTTAATTAAAATGTTAATTCTTGGCTGGGTTTATCTGATTGGTTTAAAATATTTAGCTTTCTTATTGTTTCATATCCTCTCTCTCTGGATTAATTATTTGTTTATTGCTGTAGACTTTGTGTTTACTAGCATTAATCATGTACCTTTTTAAATCATTACTAATTTTATGTTTGTCAACCGTCAACGCTCTGTGAATTTTCTTAAGATCAAATGTAAAAGTTTTGGGAGAAATTACATCAGAGGTCCTCGACTTATACGAATTTTGTATTTAAAACTCCAAAGATACCTCTTGTTCCTAATTTTCATAGATTTAGAGATTAACAAGTCAAATTTTATTGAAACAACGATTGTACTCTTATTTTTTAATTAAAATAGAAAATAGAAAACATATGTATGGTACGTGAGAATTTAATAATTATGACTATTTATGAACGGACAAAAACAAGATTCGACCACTGTATTTCCGCAAAGGTAAATCTTCGCATGCATGATTAGCAAACAAAATTGTTAAAGAATTGCGGCAATTGCCATGTCTTGTGTAGTATTTTCTTTCACAACAAATATTACATAGTTAAATATTTACTCTACATTTCTAACGAGTAATGTCATTCATAGTCGGTGAATCCCATCATGTTTCGTTTCCAAAAGCATACCATTCACTTAATTTTAAAAGTGTGCACTTATATAAAAGTAAATAGGAAAAAAATAATATTATTCATCGTTATCGATTGCAGTAGTCATCTCGTGTAACAACTTGTTATTTGAGATATTAGCTTGTTACAAAATTAAAAGAAATTAATATCTCAAATAACAAATTGTCACATACGATGACTGCTACAACCAATGACATTGAATAACATTGTTATTTTCTTATTTACTTGTATATAAGTGAACATTTTTAAGTTTTTTGAAAGCAGAACCTGATGGGATAGTTAGTTTGCTCCATTAAAACACAAGGCATTTTTAAAAGGTAGACCCCAACATTTCTTCATGAAATGGTAAGTAGAAATTTGTATACGTTAGTGAGAAAGATATTTAAAATAAGTCGTCCCACGTTGGTCGATTTTATATTCAATCGAGTGTAGATTTCGCTGGCGTACTTCACATTCTTGTCGTCTTTTTATTTTCCTTATTCATGAAACATGCCAGTATATATAAAATCAGAGTAATTATTTAATATATTTATTACCCGTCATACAAAATATGGGCTTGAAGATGATAAATTGCATAAAAACTAAAATTAGATTAATTTGTATAGCATAGAGAATTTTTAAGAAAGACTCCATGCCATAGCAAAGTACCAAGCAAAATAAAGGAAAATCTAACCCCCTTCGGGGTGGTCAAATTGGTGGAACAGGTGAACGCGAAGATCAAATGTCACGAGTTCGAATCCCCTGCCAACATTTTCTTGGTCGAGTCTGTCGCACCGGACTTGTCTAGTGCGATTTACCTCACCTGTATGGTTTGCAGGCTTCTGCATATGAAGTGGGGTTTACCTAGTTCACACTCAAGGTGGTCGGTGGGCTCCGTTCACGGATAGCAACTGCGAGTTCCTACGTCAGCAAAAAAAAAAAATCTATAAAACCGAAAGTTAAAGAATAACAATTAAAATGAACCAGTTAAACTAAAATGTAAATAAAATTAAAATTATACGTCAACAAATAGATGTCACATCGAAGAGCCAACGTTTTTAATGACTTTTTTACACTTTTTTTTTCTATCCGTGACTTGTCTATAAAATGCCGCCACTAATTTGTTCTGTTTGCTTTTGGGTGGTTTATTTGGAGAAGGCCCACGTTTAGAGATTTTGTCAAAGTCCTCTAATTTTGAATTTTGTTCATTGAACCCGAAGGCTCATCTTTTGTATCCTTGCTACTTGTACTTCCTTGAGATGGCTCATCCAATAAACTAACCTATTTGTTTTCTTTTGTTTCTTATTGTAATGATTTCAAGGCTTTCAAATCCTCACAATCACATCAAGTTGAAGCTTTATGGCGTGTTCGGTATACAGTCATATTTTCGTTTTCTTAATTCCGTGTTAAGTTATTTTCAAGATGTGTTTGAGCCCTCTTTTTTTTTTTTTTGAAAATGAGTCTTGTAATAGTACGTTTTTGAAAAATGTGTGATTAAAAACGAGGATTTTTTCTAATTTTATGTGTAAAATATTTTATCGTGAAAACGTGACAGTACAATCAACAATATATTAATTTCTTTTTGTTATTAGATACTACTATCAGTGCAATACAATCTATCTTTCTAAACGTGTCAATAAAAACTAAAAATAGATTTACCGTTATCAAATAATAATTAACTATTTTGAGAATGTCTAGTAATCGCATCCACACCATTAAGTGCTATATTCGTCGTATGGTAAGAATAAGTGGTAACACAATGGATTGTAAATTTGAAAAGCTATAACCATGTCGGTAACTCATATTAAGAAATCTTTTAACATACTCGATAAGTTAGATCTATTATATCAAACATGTCATTAAAGTTAATACTAACATTCTTGACCTATGCACAGAAGATTTTACTTAAAAAGGCCCATACAGAACGCACATTATGAAAAGCTTACATTTACAAAGTTCTTAGCAGAGGAAATCGATTATCAACTACCACATTGGAGAGAAAAATTGAAAAGAGCCTTTCTTTCTAAAATTATATATAATAGGCCACCTATAGTCTAAGTCCCTATTTGGTGGAAACTGAAATCTAATTTTTTATCAATGTAAAAATCAACAATTAATTTTACCGCACATTTATGAGATTCACAATATTTGAATCACATATTCATCATTTTTTTTTTATCAAAATCTGCTAAAAAATATAATTTTAATATCCACCAAACATATCTTTGCCTTCATCTTATTCCTATCTTCACTTAATCGTAGATTGTATGATAAATTGGGGTTGGTTTTATGGCTAATTCATAAAGGAAAAAGGTATTTTACAAAGAAGATATGGGAGATATTTTTACATAAACCCGAATTTTTTTTTAGAAAACATGAATATATTTCACCATATACATTTTAAGAATTAAACTACTTGTACGGTCTTCGTGTACATTAAGCTTGACATTTCATGATGTGTCAAAATCTGTATCATTGATTGTTTAAAATATTGTTAAAATTAATGCATAAAAAATTGTCACCTCACAAAAATGTCAAACTTGATGTACATCTACCAAATCTGACATTTTAAAAAGGTTAGGGACTGTTCTCTTTGTGTTTCAATTTTGAATTCATTTTGGATATTGTATTTTGAATGTTCATTTTGAGATTGTTGAAAATGTGTTCTTTTTTGCATTTTGAAAATTTGTTTTAAAAACACCTAAAATGCATTTCGAAAATTTCGATTTGTTTATAACTGAAAACATTTAAAATGATCGTTTTGGATTTTCTTTTATAAATTTTTAACTTGTTTTCAAAAACGCGATTTTAAAAATAGAAAACAGAACGCGTTTTCACTGTTTTAAAAAATCGAAAACNAAACGGTGAAACTGTCATTTTGTGTTTTCAATTCAAACTTTTTTTTTGTTTTCAAAAACGCGTTTTCGAAAATAGGAAAGAGAACGCGTTTTCACTGTTTTGAAAAATCGAAAACAGAAAACGATTTGAAAATGGTAAAGAAAATATACCCTTATTTTTTAAAATTTGTTAAATACTGCATGCGCTTGCAAGTACATGACACAATAATGACATTTACTGATAATTAGCGAAGTGTGAAAACGAGTAAGCGCGTGCACATACATAGCAAGGTATCAAACATCTAACAACATACCAATAATGATCGTCCAAGTGTGCATGTGTGTAGCTAGTGGGACAATTTTTTCTTTTTTTCCCCCTCTGGGCTAATACATAAGGAAAAACATTCCATAAATTTTTGTTTTTACCTTAAAAAAATTTAATTGGCTTGACCCTCGCTCTGCCCTTATATGTAGCACAAGATCAGACAACATACCCAAAAAAGATCGGCCAAGTGTTCATTATTAGAGATCTAATATCATTCACATAAATTTAGGAATGAAAAAAAAACTCGTTTAACTCGAAACTCGTAGAACCCCATCCCGTTCGGGGCGGGAATTACCCGTCTAATAGGTAAATGAGGCGGGGACATGACGATGGTCATTGTCCTGAAGCGAGTACAGGACGGGTACTAGAATCATAGTCCCCACCTCGCTACCCGTCTTGTTTAAAGTTAATTTTAAATTTAAATTTTTTATCAAACAAAAATAATAGATTTATCATATTTTTAAAGAGAACATAAGTTGTTTATAACAAATTGGTATAAAAGTAATAGTATTTACTAAGTAAAGAAAAAAATAAAAGTAAAAAAATAAAATAAATAAAAAATAAATGGGCGTGATAAACCTTGCCCCTCCCCTCATCGAACTGCTTTAAATGGGTATTATGATGGAGTAAGGTAACAAAAATACCCTATGAAATGGAAGTAAGAATGACCGACTCATCCCATACCCGTCCCGTTCCCATCTCTATAAATAATGAGCAGACAATAGTATTGTTAATGCTATTCATCCCTCCGCCGAATGTTAAAACTTCATCAACAATGTATGACACAAAAAATAAGAAAAATAAAATAATTGGGCTATTTATTTTCTAAAAATGACATTTGATTTCGTGATATTTGCTGTATTTATGAAGTCTGGTCAAAATATTTCGTAGATGGACACAGATCAGAAATTGCATTGCATCAAGGGCATAGACTATGCATTTAAGACCTTTGATTTTTCATTTTCTAGAAAACGAATTGTTCTCTCAAGACTTGAACCATTTTAGAGGGGCATTGGCATGTTTGGCTAAGCTTATTGTCAACTAAATTACTTATAAGTAGACTGTTAAAATAGTGAATTAAGAGGCACTACTCAAAAAATTCAGCAACTATTTAAATTGCAAGTTATTCAAATACGTTTGAGGACGTAAGGTCAATTAAAATTAGCTTAACAACTTTTAAAGCTAAGCGAAATATGCTAATAGGGAAATAATCGATATCCGCTGAACTGAGAAGACATATAACAAAAATAGAGGATCATGGTTAGTGTCGTAGGACGGATTTAATTTAGTTTTGTAACATATCTTTCATTGTATATGGTGTGTGTATATCAAGTTCAACTGTGTCTTTCAAAGAATTTTCACGATACAACTAGAAGTTGTAATACAAAATGAAAGAATGTTCATTTTCAAAATTACATTGGCATAATAATAATAATAATAATAATAATAATAATATTGAAAAATTTCGAATTAATGAATTCAAAATAGAAGGGGCTATATCTTGAAATTTATATTAAATTGGTAAGCTAATTTTAATTAACCTTACGCCCTCAAACGTATTTGAATAACTTGCAATAATAATAATAATAATAATAATAAATTGAAAAATTCCGAATGAATGAATTCAAAATAAAGGGGCTATCTTGAAATTCATGTAGCAGCAGCAGCAGCAGTAGTAATAATAATAATAATATTGAAAAATTTCGAATTAATGAATTCAAGGCTATCTTGAAATTTATATAAAATTGGTAAGAATCTTATTTCGAGCCTTTTTTTTTTTTTAATTTCATATTTATATTAATATCTATCATATCGTGGCTTAGAATCATTAGCAAAAAAAAAAAAAAAATGATTCGATTGATTTTGATGTTCATTTTATATTGAATTAGACTTGATTGATTGTAGTACGAGTAAAAGTATATTAATTTTTAATTGATTAATGCAAAGAGACTTGGTCTTGAGATAGCCTCTCTCCATTTTCTCCCTAAGTGAATGTAGTTTCATATCATTTTCCTTTGTCTATTTATTATAAAGACCAAGCCAAGTCCATCATCTAGTTTCTTTGAAAGTATGCAATTGTGATGTATGCAATAGAAAATAAGTGTGAAAGCCCTTTAATTTAAGACACATACGGCCGGATTTTTTTTATTTAATTGCAATACATAAAAGTAATATCAATAAAGTATAGATTATGTCACAAATTAAGATAATTGATTAAAAGTAGCCCAAAAGGGAAAAATCATTAATCTCACACCTTAATGTAAATCCAAATACACATAAATCTTTGCTATTGTTGTTTTTTCTTCTTTTTGTTGATTCATTTCTTAAATAAAGATTAAAAACCCCTTAAAGGGCAAAATGAAGTGAGAGAAGGCAAAATAAATTTTTGGTATGAGCAATAGACAAAATTAATTGCATGTTACAATACACAAAATTTTAACTCTATTTTCATATTTAGGGTCCATTTGGTAGGATTTTAGGATGTGTTTGATGGATATTATTGAGGAATGAATGCATTTTAAATAGCGACATGATGAAAAATATGTGATTAAAAAGTAATAAAAAATTATTGATGTAATGGAAAAATATAATTTTATTGAAAAATGTGTGGTTGAAAATGAGTTTTAAAAAATGTATTTTAAAAAAATGTGGATCAAACAGAGGCTCAATTTATTATAGAAGAGTTTTCTGAACCTAATAACGTTTTCGCACATAGACGTGGCGATGGTGATGAATGAAATGAATGGCACCTGTGTTAGTGAAGGAAGTGGTGTGGGTGGGTTCGGTTAGGTCGGGGTGGGGTGGGGTGGGGTGGGGTATATTTGAATATACCTAATTTTTGTTAAAAAAATTGATACCTATTTTTTGAAATTAAAAGTTTAAATGTAGGGTTTTAAATAATTTTCATTTTAATGAATCAATAGACTTAGAACGTCCCTTAGATTTTTATTTTGAGTAAATTAATGAGCTATGGAAGTATCTAACTATTACAGAGGAACCCACGTTTACAAATTTTCGATCAGAACATGCATTTCCGAGGAAGTCTATTCCTATTTTATGGTCTGACATTCGAACTCACTAGAGGCATCCTAAAGTTAAGAAAGATAATGTGTAAAAAAAAGGAAGAGACTTTGATAGAGAAATTTCCGAGATGATATGTACGAATGAGATATTCAGCACCAAAAGAAGGAATATGGTTGATTTTGATGAATTATTACTCGATATCTCTTTCATTGTATTCCATTGTGGCTAAGATCCCTTTGGACTTTTGAGCCTTAAATAATAATGGAAAAGAATAAAAATAAAAGAAGAACGTCCCTGCAACATGTCAATTCAGTGAAGTTACAAGCTATTACCAGCTCATGCAGTGACTTCCATTGCCACTGTCCTCTTCTCAAGATCTTCTAAAGCTGACCACAACTTTGAATCTGTAAAATCCTTGATGACAAAAGTTGCGCCGGCTTCAGACAGTAATTTCTCCGGGTTCCTCACAGCCAAACCAACTACTGGCATCCCAGCATCCGTCCCTGCTTTTATTCCTGAAACGGAATCCTTTTTATGCAAACAAAAATGACAAACAGTTACAACTTATTTAAGAAATACATAAAATACAACAATATATAGGTAGTGATATCAGAATTTCAAGAGCAAGGTAAACCTCGAACACAAATGCATGCTCGGGGGATACTTCAAGCGCCCGAAGACCCTCCAAGTAAGGATCAGGAAAAGGTTTTGCTCGCTCACATTCACTTCCAATGATCAGTATTTCAAAAAAATCCACAAGGCCAAGTTGCGGGAGCATCATTTCAACATTTGGTCTGGGAGCATTAGTAACAGCAGCTCGTTTCAAACCACGATCTTCAATCCAGTTACACAACTCGTCAAGGCCGGCTATAGGTTTTAATTGTTCTGATGCCAACCTGTGTATTCAGTAAAATAGTAGGAATGAGGGATCTGAAAAGACTGTTAATTGTGTGCAATCTTCACTCAATTTAACAGGCAAGAGTTTTTGACATGAATAAGGTTTAGTTAACCATTGAATGACAAAGGTTTCACAAATTTATTGAACCTAAAGTCAGAATGGAGGCAGGGACATTCAATCAAGTACAATGAAATGTACAGTTCTCGACAATATAAAGATGTAATTATTGTAATCAACAGATCACCTAAACAACTGAAAAAGTGTATGATGGGCAACTCTACAACCTCGTCCATAACTTTTTCCAAGACTTGAAAAAAAAAAATCAGCTGGTGTTCTTACTTGAACTTGGTGGGCTCACCCCCATATGAAAAGGTAGGAGAGAGAACTTTAGGATAATCATTATAGTCTAGCTCTGGACAAATATAAGATTGTATAATAAATTTTTTTTTTATAGTCTGTTAATTAGATCCCAAGTTCGGGACCCTCCATAGTAAAATAGAGCTGGCCTAGGGTTACCTTCGGAAAAATTCTTCCTTATCATCCATAAATTTCCGGGCTTTTTCGAGATCCCATTCGGGGAACAGAACACGACATAATTCTTCATTATGCTTGCCACTAATGTTTTTTATGAAGAATTCCTCGCTTATTGGTTCTCCCCCGTTGAAACCTACCTGTTAGATGTGCCTATATTATTGAACTCTTTAATGCAATAGATAAAGATTTGGGCAGGAACTAGCACATAAACATAAATCGAATGAAAGAAAAAAAAAGGTTTTAACCTCTTGCAGCATTTCTCTGAAAGCGTTGTAGTGAATAGGATCTGAATCACACAGTGTTCCATCAATATCAAATAGTATTGCCTCCAGAGGAGCAACAGTAGAAAGTGAAGATTTTCTAAGTAAATATTAAAGATTAGTTAGAATGAAGAAAGTTCAGGGATGTCAATAATCATAAAAAACATTCAGATAAGGCAGCTTCAGTTTTGATCATTTAGAAGTTGCAGCGATGAACAAAAATCAGCTAATAGCCACTGTAGAGAACTTGTGGCGTGCAATAATTACACATGAGAGGATATTTTCCAGCTATATTTGGCAGTTAGAGGAGATCAGTTGTTTGTTGGTTCAATATATAAACCCAATTTCTATTTTGTATTTAATTTCGAAAATAAACAATGAACAAGTCAAGAAGTTGTGGATTGGAGACATAACNGTGGCTTGGAGACATATCTTCAATCACTCTGGCATATGGTGGTTGAAATTTTAGGATGTGTCTGGTGGAGCTTTTTAAACATAAAAAAAGGATTTTTGTACCGTTAATTTTTAAACTCAGCAGCCATTGTTGACCCTATGTCTCACAGGTGGGAACCACATGTTGAAAAAAAGGATAACTTTTCTGCTCAAAATCTGATGAAAATTTCTAACAGACACACCCTTAGCGTATATGGTAGTTTCAATGTAAAACAATATCTTGGAAGTGAAAAAGGGAAAAAAAAATGCATTCATCTCGAAAGCACTTCAAATGTAAAAGCAAACTCTGCACAACTTCTGAATCAGGAATGTGCATCTATTGCAAATCTTTATTTCTTTCTTTTTTCTTCTCCAATTCTTTCTCATATGGCAATCAAGTATGATGTTCTGTAACTCAACCATACATCCAGATGATAATGTTAAAGATGAAGCCATAGAATGACTTTTTTTTTGATAATTAATGAAACATAGATTCAAAA
>OU503045.2:10207014-10235674 GCA_912172775.2 Fraxinus pennsylvanica
GGAGTTTGCATGAGTTGATGGTTTCCTTTTTCGTAGCGATCAATTATGTATTCCAGAGGGTAGTTTGAGATTGAAGATTGTTCAAGAATTGCACAATGAGGGCCATGTGGGTCGTGATAAAACATTGCAGCTTGTTGCTGCTTCTTACATTTGGCCATCATTGCGCAAGGACGTCGACAAATTTGTAGAGCATTGTCGTACTTGTCATTTGGCTAAAGGCAAGGCTACAAATGCTGGCTTGTATATACCCCTACCTATCCCAACCCAGCCTTGGATAGATGTTAGCATGGATTTTGTTGTGAGGCTTCCCAGGACTCAGCGTGGATTTGACTATATCTTTATAGTCGTTGATCGGTTCTCCAAGATTGTTCACTTCATCCCCTGTAAGAAAACTGTAGATGCTGTCAATGTGGCCTTACTGTACTTTCGTGAGGTCTATCGCCTGCATGGTCTGCTTACATCTATTGTGTCTGATCGAGATACTCGCTTCCTCAGTCACTTCTGTCGTAGTTTATGGCGCTCGGTCAATACAAAGTTGGACTTCAATAATGCATATCACCCTCAAATAGATGGTCAGACAGAGGTTGTTAATCATTCCTTGGGTGATTTACTACGTTGCTTGGTTGGTGATCACATCAAGTCCTGGGATCAGAAGTTGTGTCAGGCAGAATTTGCTTATAATCATGTTGTTAACCGGAGTACATGTTTTACTCCATTTCAAGTGGTGTATGGTCTTGTTCCTCGAGGTCCCCTTGACTTGGTCCCGATTTCTACTATTGTTAAAATGCATGGTAAGGCCGAAGACTTCGCATGGTAAGGCCGAAGACTTCATTCAACAATTGCAGCAAGTTCACTCACAGGCTCATGATTAGTTGCAGGCTACTGTTACTAAGTATAAGCATGATGCGAATCTTAAACGCCTACATGTTGAATTTGAGGTAGGTGACTTTGTTTGGGTAGTGTTAACAAATGATCATATTCCTGCTCATGAATACAACAAGCTTACTGCAAGAAAGGTTGGTCCATTGGANCATCTTTACAAGTTACAACCCAAATACCTCATTGATTTGTTGACCCCTTTCCTTCCTTGCATTGCTCCCACATCCATTGGAATTTGATGAAGTGCATAAGGAGTTAGAATTTAAGATGAAGTGGGATCGCAAGGCAAAATAATGATTTCATGATAACTTCGTGTTTGTCCTTTTTGGCGAATTGCTAGTCTAATTCGATTGAAAAGGGCCAATGATCACAACTCAGCGCCTTTAGCCCTGATGTACGTCGAATTTTGGGTAAATTCTATCGTTTAGGCCCTTGATTAAGCGTTTTTGCCGTTTATGGTAATTTTTATTTTGGCAATATCTCATTCAATAAAATTCGGATTCGTATTCCGTTTAACGGGAGGACAATCCTGAATCTTAGAAGTTTCTATTTAAGTTGTTATCTTGAATTTTTCCATTTATGGAAAAATATTATTATTATTATTTTTATTATTTATTTTTCAAATTTTGCGACGGTTTTACTATTTAAAATATTGTAAGCCCTTTGAGGCCACAGTTTATTGAATTGAATAAAGTTTCTCGTGAGTTTTCTCATATTTGTAAGGTTATTCATCTTTCCTATAATCTTTCGCTACGTCACCTCAGGAGACATGTTCAGGGTTCAAACTTGTTTGTACTTTAACCAACTTTATAGGTGGAAATAATGACTATTCTGGTCCTTTAGATGAAGATATCAGTTGGTCATCGATACTTGATGATGATGATGATGATGGAAAATAGATTTCCAATTTGTTTTCTGATGAAATTCAAGAAACTTCTGCTACTTTGCTACCTTCAAATCCACCTGTGCTTGAGAATGGAGGGGAAAATGATACTGTGTTCAGCCAAATGTATGATTATGCCAAACATTGATATCTTGTCCACTCAACAATTCTTGGACAAGTGTGATCTTTCTAGTACTTCCTCAAATCAAGTGAACACTCAACCTCTTCACCTAAAGGTACTCATTGATTAATAATCATTTGTCATATGAAATTGGTCTTTCCCAAATTTTATTTTGTATAACTAGACAACCGCATGCATCTGGTTGGCAACATATTGCTAAACATAAAGATCGGGAGAGCCATTACGAATGACAATGAAATACAAGCAACGATCAACTAGGTTCTCAATCAATGTCAGTATCAGATCCTGTAATTTTGTTTCATGATTCTGAACCCGAAGCCCTTTAAAATCCTTGAATTCAATGTCAAAACTTACACGAGAACTCTACCTTTGTTCATCAATCAGTATTTTTGATAAAATAGTTGCCTCAACAATTAAATGAAGCTTCTTGGTGACCTGCCTTTCATTTTTACTTTTGAAGATTGCGCATGAGTTGCACGTAGTAAAAAATATATGAACAAACTTTTATCTAAGAAACGGGACATTTAGATCTTAAAATTAAAAGGAATGATAAATCAACTATTTTTTACTAGTCTGTTATTTAAGAATCAATCGTTGATGTGTCGTATAGATTTATTAGTTAGTCGATTTCAATGGTTGCATTATTGTTGATTGATTCAGAGAAAGAAAATTGTTTTTTCAAATGTAGTAGTGTGACAGAGTGAGTTTGATCACTCATCGAAAAAGGGCTTGTTGAATCCAACATCAATTAAGAGATTTCAGCAAAAGAAAAGGTCCATAGCAAAAGGAAAAGAAACAATAGAATATCAAAAGACAAAAAAATGTTGATGACAATTGAGTATCTGCAGCTTGCGTTTAATGTTGCAACAAAGTGAAAGGTACTAAAATTTCAAATAAGATGTACGTCATATTTGAATTATGATCTTTTATCTCAGCGAGGGTGCTATCGCTCGAACGGCAGCGAGGCGAAAGGCGGGCGACAATGTTTTTATTTCCGACGGTTTTCTGACACTCTAGCCAAACCTTAGTGACAGTCTAGAAAAATTCCGGCGTCACCTTTTCCTCTTTTTTTTGCCTCTAACCCTAACCTAACTTATCTGTACAAAATTGCATCCAAGACCTTGACTTTTTACAAGTGTTCAATTAAGACCCTTTTGTTCACAAACATGCCAATTACAACATTAGACCTAACAATCTCCCCCTTTGGTATTTTGTGACAAAACCATACAAATAAAGTCAAGGAAATAAAATACATCAAACTAAACTCCCCAATCTATACTATCCAAGTTACTCAAGTTCTTATACTTCTTGCATTCCTTGGTATATTTGTTTCCTGAGATCAAAAATTCAATACCCAATGTAAAAGCACGTGATATAGGAAATAAAAACTCATAAGCACAAATAAGCATGCTAGTTTGAGACGTGACATTAATGTCAATCAAAACACCAACCGAAACATCAACATCACAAAACATCAAAAATCAAACAACTATGCATATGATATGCAATGCACATGCTCCCCATTGCTGCAAACTTTCAATTTTTTGATGCCGTAGGCAAATGTATCTAAGTCTCTCCCCAACGACCCCTCAACATAAAATGCAGATACAAATCAAATCTCAATTTCATTAAATGTTCCCCCTGTGTATATTCTTTTTCCCCTTTTTTTGTCACAAATGACTAAGGGTGTAATGTCAAATTCAATTTTAAACATGAATATATAACAGTCTAAAAAGTAGTTGATAACATGCACAAGCATAATTAACAAGTAGTAAACCTCCCCACGTACTCAATTTAATTCAGTGGAGCAAATTGTACAAGTGACCCATGTGTCTAAAGTGTCACCAATCCTTTGTAAGCAGGACTCCAAACCTTAATTTTGTGAGAAATGGCATGCTACACATTACTGCCAATAAGTGTATTCCTCTACTTATCAAATTCGAACAATTTAAAGAACATTAGGACCTGTAAATAAAAGCTCATTTTGTATTTGATGATTTCTTTTCTCTCCCTGACTATGAGCATATTTTACTTTCATATCTTTTAATATTGTAAACTCATTATTATTTTTCACATCTTAAGTGCAGGCTCTTCTTTACTAAGTGACCAAAATGACCCATGTAATGAGCTTTAGGTCGGTTAACCCAAGTCAGTTGACCATAGGCATCAAGTTATGAGAAACCTCATAGACTTAATTACTTAAGTCAAATAGGCTCCAAAGAAGAACATAAGATAATGAGCATTTTATTACCGAGAATAAACTTAAGTGTAGGACTAATAAATATGGTCAATTCATGTTCAAAGTTACCTTACTAACATGTGATAGTCATCCTAAATCTCACATACGCGGTAAAGTCCCACTAACAATTTCATAGTGTGTGTAGTGCAAATGGTACATGAAGACACATATACTAAGTACTCCATAATAACCTAAGAAAGTAATGGAAACTATGTTACATCTTATCAATTATGTCCATACATGATCACAACCTGCAAGTTTAAGAAAGTCATATTATGCTGTGATAAAGTTACCATTCCCATTTTTTATTCTTCAAATTTTTTCAAATTTTTTTTTTTTGTTTTTATATTAAAGCATGAATGCACCAACCACAAAAAAAGTCAAACAAACTGAAAAAAAAAAAAAACAAAATGAATGAGTTTTCTACCTAGAAAACAAATAAGCAGATGTGATGTGTGCATAAATCAGTGACACAATAATAAAATTCGAGCATGCATCAAAAATACCTAATCATTTAGGTATGAAAATGCTCTTACCTTTAAGAGTATCGTGATCTATATCATAGTTTTTCAGATCACTTTTCTTCACCCAGACTTACCTAGTGACAAGAATATTTCCGATCATCTGTGTCATTAACGTGACCAATTTACTTACCTGATTAGTAAGGAAGTTAATCTGACCAACATAATCCTGATTCTTATTTCTATTTAAGTTCCCATTTCTATTTCTATTCAAGAAATGATGACACATAGGCTTTATGTGTCCTAAATCACCGCAGTGAAAACATGTAGCGATAAACCTAGGACCAAAGGTATGAGGATACTAATGTCTATTCCTAGGTCGACGGGTCATACTCTGTCTAGTGGGCACCAGTCTAACAAATCCCTTATCCTTAAGATCGAGGTTAGGCACATGTTTAGGATGGTTAGTAACAAGGACAAACGTGGTCTTAGAAGTGCTAGCACTATTTTATTTAAAACCTAGAACTCGCTTATTTCCAGCCAGTTTGCCCATTCCTAAAATGTTATCTACCTTTTCAGAATCACTAGAGAAGGCAAGCAATTGAGACTTAGAATATTCTAGATCGCTCAGAAGGTTTTTAACCTGGATTTCTAAGGTCTCTTTCCCAATGGTCAACTCGTCGACTCTCCTAGATAACTTCTTTAGCTCACTGGTGAGGTTCTTAACCTGAGTCTCTAAAGTTTCATTTATGGATTTCACATCATTCAGGATCGAGGTAGACTCCTTAATGTGCGCTTACTAACTTCTCATTTTCCAATTCAAATTCCTTATTTTTCTCACTCAAGGCTTTGTTTTTAGTAAGAATTTTAAGACTCTCCTCATACATCTTATCATAAGCCTCTTGGATATCTTCCTCGCTCACAAACTCTTCATTAGAATCCTCATCATTATCTAAGTCCTCTTCTCTTTCACTCCACTGGTCAGATCCATTCTTAATTCTAGTATTAAAGGCATATGTTTTCCACTTTCCTCGCAAGTGGATTTCTCACTCCGATTGTCCGAGTTAGACTCGTCATCAGTGAGAGTAGCATTCATAGCTTTATCTGACTTTCTCCTACTGCTAGAGCACTCAATCCTAACATGGCCAAAACCTCGACAATTATGGCATATCACAAATTTAGAGCTCTTCCTAGACTCACTTGGACCACTTCTATGTCTCTCTTTAAGTTTCTGTTTATTCCTAAACAATTTTTGAAATTTCTTAGCAAGGTAAGCTAATTTCCCATCATTAGGAGAATCTGAATCTGAGGACTCCCTATGACTATTGCTCACAACGTTTAAGGCCAAGGACTTATCGTTTGTCGATTTAGCTAATGTCAGCTCATAAGTTTGGAGAGATCCAACCAGCTCTTCTACCTTAATAGAGTCTATATCCTTACTCTCCTCAATAGTAGTGATTTTAGGCCTAAACTTTTCAGGTAAGGATCTAAGAATTTTTCTTACAATTCCAGACTTCGGGATTCTCTTACCTAGGTTGAAACTAGAATTCACTATGTCGTTTAAGCTTGCATAGAAGGCATCAAACATCTTATCTTCTCTCATTCTAATCTCTTCAAATCTAGTTGTCAATATCTGTAACTTAGAGTTCTTAACAGCATGAGTTCCCTTTTGTGTGGTATGTAGAATATCCCAAACCTCTTTGGCTATCTCACACATGGGCACTTGCCTAAATTTTTCAGGGGACACTGTCATAAATATGGCATGTAAGGCTTTGCTATTCCAATTACATTCATCTAAGTTTGTCCTAGTCCAATTATCAATGGGAGTGGGGGTCACTACGTTGTCTACAGTTGTACTAGGGCCACTCCAACCATTCACCACACTCAACCAATTCTGTTCATCCATAGAGTTTAAGAACGCTCTCATCCTAACTTTCCAATAGACATAGTTATTGCCATCAAAGTATGATGGGGCGGACAATGAACTACTCACCTAGAAAAATTAAGGTCAGGAATTGAAATAAGGCTCTCATGCCAATTGAAAATACGTAGTTTACTAAGTAATTTTGACCTTACATGCGAAATTATTCTATTAAAAGTAACAAGTTATTTTTAACAGTTTCTAGATGATTATGCATATGATTCAATTATCCTATGTTTGAATACTACAATTTGTAATATGGAAAACAATAAAGAATGAATACCAAAATGATGATGGAGAAACCCAACTAGGTAAAAACTCTAGGACCAACCCAGTTACCTCCACTATAGACAATATGGATTACAGTCCGGTTTCAGCCTAGTAAATTCCACTAGTTCCCACTGTTGTAATTCCTATAATCTCCAAGATCTGCTGCTCCTCCAGACTCACGATCCACTACCGTAGATACTATCTAGCCAACCTGCTAGATCTCTCGATCTACCTCCTGTAGCTTCCATGATCTGCTGTAAATTCCAGACTCACAATCTTCTGCAATTGTCTCTTCCAAGTAGATACACAGGAATCGCCTATTCATGTTTGTCTTCTTGCACTTGTAGTCCAACATTTCTCAACCTCCAGAAACTTCTGAAGTCCAACTGAGAAAGTACATTCCTCAAAGTGTTAAGGAAGTCACGGGTTTTAGATTCACAAACGTTGATGTTTTCCTAATAACTTGGTTGTCGGATCTCAAGAATGATATTGATGAATAACCAAATAATTATGCTCTTGGATCTCTCAAAATATGATGTGGATGTGTTATACAATGAAAACACAATTAAGCAACCTCAAGAAATTCGTCACAGACATCTGTATTTATAGTTGAGGACGCTTAGATGTTATGGGCCGTGTAAACCTCTTCAAAATCGTAAATTAGGTCCAGCCGCATAAATATGTCACTCGAGCGACAGCGAAGAGGAAGGCGAGCGATAATATTTCTGTTTTCGATAATTTTCTGACGCTCGAGCCAAATCTTGGCGACAGTCTAGCGAAATTCCAACATCACGTTTTCCTCTTTTTTTGCCTCTAACCCTAACCTAACTCATCTGTACAGAATTGCATCCAAGACCTTATTTTTTACAAGTGTTCAATTAAGACCCTTTTGTTCACAAACATTTCAATTACAACATTAGACCTAACAACACCATTTAATCAATAGGATATATTTCAATAGTTTTTGTGATATTTCTTACCTAATATCCAAAATCCCAATAAACCATTTTTGCTTTGGCTTCTCATATCAAAAACCATAACCCTAATTCATTTTCCAGGAAAGAAAATATGCAAATGAAAATAGAAAAAAAATTGAAATAAATTTAAGGCTTTGGTTTTTGCTCTCTGAATTTCTCTATTAAATTTGTCCCAATTGGGAGCCTTCTCTTGCTATTGCTGCTACTACAATGTGGTGGTTTCATTAATTTCAAGGAATCATATATAGTATTTTGAAGAAGCATAGAATGTTACACCCCATTCATTTATAGTCAAAGTCAAGTAATTCAAACGTCAAAGTGAAAGACAAATAAGGACTAAGTTGAATAAATGATTTTCATGGGGTCTAATTAATAATTGCTAATACTTGAAGGACTACAAATAATATATAAAGGAATCTAGGAATTTAGTTTATATTATTGGAAATGAAATTGTTAAATTTTATCTTGTATGAAGAGGGGTGACTTGACTTGCAATTAATCAATAGTTATCCATTTAACTTTAAACATATCCAATCATTTTCTCATTTTTTGGGGGAACAAACATAAGGGAGAAGCGGAGAACAAAACCATAGAAGAAAAAATAAGAAAGGAAAAAAAGAAGAGAAAAAAAAAAAAGGAAGGAAGATGTAAGTTCCAATTTTACAAGGTTAGGTTCTAAATTTCTTAAATTCTTCTTTTAATTTAGAGAGGTAAGTATAAGAATGTGAAATTATTTCTTTTAGGAATTTATGAAATAGATATCATTCTTTGATTTCTTGTGATTATATGATGTCAAATACTAAATTTAAGGACTTGAGGATGATTTTTCAATTGTTAAGCAATTTTCGGACAAAATCCTACACAGATGCTATTTTAAAAATTATTTCCAGAAAGTGTTATTTCTGTCATTGGTTTCGACGATAATTTTCAATATACAAATATAGATGCCAGACTTTAATAATCTGAAATTTTAGTGCTGTTTTTGTCAAACATTTGTTTTCTCTTTGAATGACACTAAATGATAAATATTGAAGTTTTGGTATTTAATTAAATTATGTATAGGGGTTGTGTGTGTGTGTGTATGTGTGTATAATTAAAGAGAAGTGAAATTGTTATCATATCATTCTTATTAAAATTGTGAATTGGATTTTGACTCAAAAAATATATTATTATATTAAGAGGTTACAAAGAGATGGAGATAGCTTATCAGCCAAACTAATCACCACGTAAAATAGCTTGTAAGTGGAAAAACTTAAATATTTTTCAAGTATTGATAAATTAATTATACTATTATACATTTTATGCAATTATGTGAATTATTTGTTCATTACATGATTAATGTGGAAATATTCTTTCATTATGATATATGTGAAATTTTAAAGATTGTATATAGATTATTTGTGAATTGGAATGTGAGACATGTGATATCAAGATCGATCAAAAAAGTACCCTTGATTATATACTTCTAGTTCACTGATGGGCATTGGCCGTGTTTTATACTACACTAAGGGGTCTTGACCGTGGACGGAGAGGTTTTGGCCATGTACAGATAGTTCACTGAGATGCCTTGGCTGTGTTCTAGAATTAATTATTATTGACACCCACTTTCATTCATTGAGGGGGATTAAGGCCCTGTCAGGTCTGCTTAATCCAAGGGGTAGTCTACGTGCGTATGATCATATTACAGATTTCATTCAGATAGTACATATTTTGGTAGATTTCCTGATACATTTGATGTGATGTGATGAGATGATGGAATATATTTTAGTTGATGATGGATATGAGGTGATATTTTTGAGTATTATGAGGACGTCTCACTATTTGATTATTATATTTATTATTNATTAGGTCTTTGGGCATCTTTTGAAGTTGATTCTTGATTTTGGAGTTAGAGCTACCTGATAAAATTAGCTAGTATGACTAATTTCATAGAGCCTGTAGTCAGTATTTTGGGACACATTTTCATTTTGGATGTCATTTTACATCACTTGTAGATAGTTGGACGGACTCACTATGTATTTTGTATCCATATGTACAATTAATGTTATTTTCATAGTAAAAGTTTGAGAAATCGGCTTATCTATATATGGTGTTATATTTCTGTGGTTATTGAAGGGAATCATGAATTAACATTAATATGATATTATTGATGGGAGTTGTAATGCTGAAATTTTATTAAAAATAATTTATAAAAGTTGCATATTGTAGTAACCTTGATGGTAGATCTAACTTTTAGTTGGTAGCTATCATCAGCGCACGTCACACTTTGAGTCCACTAGCATTATTAGGAGCGTGGCGTGTCAATTTTGTATCATAGCATGGTTTGGAGTCAACAGGCTTGCACTGTATACGCATTTTGATGTTTAGCATATCATGCATGATTATATGAGTCATGCCTCGTGGTGGCAAAACTCAAAAGGCTCCAAGATATGTTGCCCCAGACTCATATTGCTCCTGATAGAGATGACCTTAGAGAGTATGAAGGAGTGGATGAGTCCGTTCTTCAGCTATCAGAACATCTAGGATAGGGAATTGTAGTTGGAAATGATCTCATTGTTGTTGAAAGAATTGCAACTGTTGTTGTTTCAACTATACGCAATACAAATAGGGATTTCAGTATTGAGGGGGCTAAAGTTTTCACAGGCACGGCTGATCCTATAGTTGCTCAGGCATGCATGATCAAGATAGAGAGGGTATTTGACGTCATAGGTTGTCCAAATGATTGAAAATTACTCGTCGCCACTTTCTTGTTAGAAGAAGGGGCATATGATTAGTGGTAGGCAGTATAGAGCACATATAGAGACCCTTCTATTATTACTAGGATGGATTTTAGGCGTATCTTTTATGATGCCTATTATCCTCGTTCATATAAAGATACAAAGCAGGATGAATTTTTGAAGTTAATACAAGGGCAGATGATGCTACAGAATATCAGGTGAAATTCATTAAACTTTCAAAGTATGCTCATATTTTGGTCAGCAATGAAATTGATAGGTGTAGATGGTTTGAAAATGGGTTAAGAGAAGAAATTAGATCAACAATGACAACTACAGGTTGGAACAAATTTGGCAAATTAGTTGAATCAGCCTTAAGAGTAGATAATAGTATTTATGATAGACCAATTGGTAGAGAACAAACGAAGTTCAGGATAAATGGTAGTCATATATTGGTAGGTACTTCTAGCTATAAACCACCATAGAGGGACGGTAGAGGAAATCAAGGTTCTAGATTTAGTTACAATGTTGTACAACAGCCAATGACGAACCATTCTCATACTCAGGGTTCTTCTCAAAGATCATTTACTTCAAGACAAGATGAAAGTTCTAGCAGCACTAGATTTCCTTATTGCCAGTTATGTGGAAGTCCTCACATTGTCGAGAGTTTAAAGTTCAAAGAGGTTGGTAGCTGTTATAATTGCGGCCAAGGTGGACACATTAGAAGAAATTGCCCAATTTTATTACAGGAAGGTGGCATGTCACAAAGAGTATTTTCCCAACAGAGTATTGGAAGTACAAGATAGAGTCAAACCCAGTGAGACACTTAGGGTACTAGAGCAGGTACAAGCAGCGCAATTTAGTCTAATATTGCAAGTGGTAGCAATACTAAACTGAAAGGTTAAGCATGATGACCAAAGACCCAGGGAAAGGTCTTTGCTATGACTCAGTAGGGAGCACAAAAGTCACGGGATAATTGATAATGGAGTTAACATTCTTTTATTTCATTTGCGCTTGTTATACATGCAAATCAAAAGCCAGAACCTGTAGATAGTTGTTTGGTAGTGGGTACGCCAGTAGGTAGGGATGGCAATGGGCAGGGTCGAGCAGGCTTGACCCATATACCCACGAGCTCGGCTCGTACTCATCACGAATCGAGCTCATGCTCGTTACAAAATGGCCTTGCTCAACTCGTCCCAAGAGCTCGTGGTGGCTCTTTTTTTTTTGTGTTTACTATTCTATACCTTTTCTAAACCCTTAAAAAAAAGATATACATTTTCTAAATATTTTTTTAAATATACATTTACTAAAACCTTTTTCTTTTTTAAAATAATAATTAAAAAAAATAAACCCTCCTCTTTATCCGGATTTGGGATCGGCTACTTCAATTCGAATTGGCGGAGTTAAAAATTGTACACGAACAACTTGTTACGTGTACAATTTTTTTAAAAAATTATAAAGGTATGAAAATAAAATTTTGTAATGAATGTAGTGAAATTAAATATCACTTACTTGATTACATGCAATTTCGACATATTTATATTGAATTCGATAATTAGTAACGTATACAATGTTTTTTAAAAATTATAAAGGGATTAGAATTTTTTTTTTTTTATGAATATGGTTAAATTAAATATCACTTACTTGACGAAATGCAATTTCGGCATATTTATCTTGCAGTCGAAAATGAACGTCTTCTCAGTCCTTCACGCACATTGATGCTTCCAAAGTATCTTCTTTCAATCGGCTCTTGATCTCAGGGAGAACCCTCTTACCTGCAGTAAAAGCAGGCTCCGAAGCTACGGTGCTAACCAGAGGTGTTATTAGATCTTTGGCCATCGTAAAAATCATTGGCCATCGGCGTTCATAGCTTCGCCAGAATTCAATTAATTCTTCTGAACTTTTCTTAATTATTTTTTTATTAGGCATATTATAATTAAAGTAATCAATTAATTTAGCAGGCAACGCATTTGGACTTGCACTCGATGTTTAATTACATATAGTGGAAGAAAAACTACTACTAGTACTAGAGGAACCACATGCAGATGCAATTGAATCATATCTATTCGAATAAATTTAAAACTTCAACGTCGTCATCTCCTATTTCAGTGGGAGGAGTAGATGTAGAGCCGGAAGGTACCCAATTAATATGTGTACCCATTCGTTCAGCATATAATTCGTACATTTCACATAAAGTTTGTTCCAAATTTCTATAAGTGATAGGTACATTAAAAGTTGAAGCTTGTGAAATTTGATCAATTACAAATTTAGTACCCCATAAATTATATCGAGGTCCATGACGCATGCTAACGAAAATAACATAGGCAAATCTTTCCAATATTTTCTAAACTTTAATTCCATGAAATATATATCTGAACCAAAATCGGGGTCATCTTTAAATCTATGAAAAGCCCTAACAATTATATAAAGACATTCGAGGACCGTACAACTAGTGGAATAATAAATACCAGACAAAATATTTGTAGAATCATAAAAACTTGTCAAAAAGTTTTTAATTTTAAAAACTAAACTCCAATCAGACTAGTCAAAAAAGTATCATTTTCATCTCTAATATGCCTACTATTATAAAATTCAGTTATTAAATGTTCAAAACCTTCACATAATTTTAATAATAAGTAAGTGGAGTTCCATCTATGCCCACTAATAAATGTTTTTGTATGCGTCACCCCAGTTTGGGCACAAAATTCCTCAAATACTTATTTTCTACTAGGTGTAATCGTGATATATACTAGTGCATTCCTAATTCGTTGAATTTCATTCTTAATATGTTTTAAACCGTCTTGTACTATTAAATTAAAAATATGGCATACACATCAAATATGAAACAAATAACTGCCGAAAGCGGGTTGCAGTACTCTGTACAATTTATTGATAACCACATTATTTACACTAGCGTTGTCGAACGTAAATGAACGAATTTTACTCTCGCAACGATATTATTTCACAATGTTCATAATAGCATTAAATATGTTGTTAGCATTGTGAGGGAACTCAATAATTTTAAAAGCTATAATTTTTTTATGCATACATCAAAGTGGGTCTATGTAGTGTGCAATTGTAGCTATATAACCTCTTTTATTAATCATTTCCCATATATCCGAAGTTAAACATATAACACCCCCATATTTTTGTAAATCGACAATCAATTGTTTCTTTCAATTAAGGAAATATCATATTGTATCAGAACGAAAAGTATTTTGACTTACCCTAACGTACCTTAGTTGAAGATATTTTTTCACGTAGGAAACGAAATGTTGGTTGTTCGCTATTGTTAGAGGCAACTCAGTTGCGGCAGCGAACTTCACCATTCCTGTTCGAGCGTTCTCTTCCGAATACATCCACGTAGAAGTGGCGTAGTAGTAGCACCGGTGCTTGGACTACCAAATTGTTGTTGCGTTTGACCAGCAGAAAGAAGCCCATTTTGGCAGCACATGTTTTGTAGTGACTGTTGAGGAGGGTGGTTCCAATCCTTTTTACCTTGTCAATCGTTGTTGACAATATTTACATACTATTTTGGATTCTGGTAGTACATCGACCACAAGACTAGTTTGAACCAATTTAAAATGATCCCAACATTTTGTCTGCTTTTTCCCCTTTCTCTTCCCTCTTACATCGGGAATATCTAATACAGGTTCATCATCCTATTTCGCCTCTAAAACATCAATGTCATCCAAATCAATTGGATTACTACTTCCAAGAGCATCGAAATCCGATATATTTTCTGGAATAGGTAATTCATTTAGACCAGCAAATGCATTTTTTGAAATTGACTGTAGGGCGTGACAGGTGATTCGCCTCCGACACCGAACAAGTTTTCAACAAATAAGCGTGGATCCATTTGTGAATTGGAAATTTGTAATGAGATAATTGATATTGAATAAATGAAATTGAATGTAGATTATGCAGTAGTGTAGAAAATAGATTGCAAAATCAAGATTATGATTCAATAATGTAAAATGTGAAAGATAATCAAGATATTAGAAATTTAGAGAGTAGAGAATGAGAAATTGATAGTTGGGTGGAGAAAAATGGATTAATGGAAGGGTATTTAGAGGGAAAAAATAGAATTGAAAATAATAATAATAATAAATTCTAGTGACCGAAACGGTCACCGTTCCGAAGTTCAGTGACCGTGGTCACTAAACTTTTTTTTTTTAACTCGTCTATTAAACGAGCCCACGAGCCTGGCTTGTGGGGTCGAGAGGCGAGCGTTCACCTAGAAAATGAGCCAAGCAGACAAGCCACTAGGCTCGATTGCCACCACTACTAGTAGGTGAATCAATGTTAGCATATAGTATATACCGAGATTGAGGGATTAAGGTAAATTAGCGCGAGATGAAGGAAAATTTAATACCTTTTGGATACTGAAAAGTCACAAATACTAAGAACAAATCCGTTCTTCACTTTCCCATGTCGTCTCTTCTATTTCATGATTCCTCCATAAGACTTTTACTAAAGGAATAGTCTTACTATGCAAAACTTGTTCTGTTCTGTCCAATATATGAATTGGTTCTTCTTCATAAGTACGATTCTCTTTCAACTCCACTAGTTGTGATTCCAACACATGAGATGGATCTAGAATATACTGACGAAACATAGAAACATGAAACATATCATGAATTCTGGACAACGCTGTTGGTAAAACCAATCTATACGCTACTGGACCAATGCATTCACTAATCTCATACGGGTCAATATACCTCGGACACAATTTACCCCATTTACCAAATTTGATAGCATCTTTCCGTGGCGATAATTGCAGAAAAACTCTACCCCCAACTTCAAATTCAAGGTTTCTTCTACATTTATCTGCATAGTAACATGTTCAAGACCCGACAATTTTCTTTTGCCAACTTCATCACAACAAACTGGAGTTCGGCATTTTCTACCCTATAATGCTTCAAAAGGGGCTATTTCTATACTCGAATGATAAATGTTATTATAAACAAACTCCATTAAAAGAAGATAAGTATCCCAATTCCCTTTAAACTGTAGTACACAAGCTCATAACATGTCTTCCAAGGTCTATATAGTTTTTTCTGACTAACTATCTGTTTGTATGAAAAGCTGTACTGAAATGAAGTTTAGTACCCATAGCGTTCTATAGACTAGGCCAAAATTTAGATGTGAAGCGAGAATATCTATCTGAAACAATAGATACTAGCGGCCCATGGAAACTAACTACCTCATCAACATACATTTTTGCCAATCTATCTAGTGAATAAGTGAATTTAATAAGTAAAAATCTGGCAGTTTTTGTCAATATGTCTGCACTGACCCATATTCCATCTTGACCACTTTGAGTACGTAGAAGTCCAAATAAGAAATCCATAGTAATGTGTTTCCATTTCCACTCAGGAATAGGCAATGTCTGTAACAATCCAGTTGTTTTCTAATGATCTAGTTTGACCTACTGGCCAATAAGACACCTGGAAACAAACTCAGCTATTTCTCTCTTCATTCCGTTCCACCAATAATGTTATTTGAGTATACGATACATTTTAGAACTACCTGGATGCATTGCGTAAGCTGAACTATATGCCTCATCTAGAATCTCTTTCTTTAATTTCGAATAATCTAGAACACATAATTGTTTTCTATAACTAACACTCTATCATCTCGAATGGTATAATTGATATGCTTACCATTATTTACTTCTTTCAATTTTCTCAACACTAGATCATGAGTCTGGGCTTCTCTAACTGCGTCAACCAAAGTAGGCCTTACTTGGAAATTAGTAAACAATGCTCCCAACCTAGTAACTAATAACTGAACATGTGAAATTCTGAACTCATCAAACAAAGAAGAACATATTGTATTAGTTTGTGTTATAGAACTAGATGTCTTCCTATTGAAAGTATCAGAAACTACGTTGGCCTTCCCTAGATGATAATCGATTTTATAAACATAATCTTTTATGAACTCTAACAATCTTCTTTACCTCAAGTTCAACTCTTTCTAATCGAAAATGTACTTTAGGCTTTTATGATCTGTATATATCGACATTTCTCACCATATAAGTAATGTCTCCAAATCTTCAAAGCTAGGACAATTACAGCTAATTATAAATCATGTGTAGGATAATTTAGTTCATATTTCTTCAACTGTCTGGAATCATATGCTATAACCTTCCCATTTTGTATCAAAATACAACCGAGGCCCTGACATGAAGCATCGCTATATATCACAGGAAGAGTAAGAACTGGAGTTAAAACTAATCGATTCTTCAATTCTAGGAAACTTTTTTCACAATCTTCATTCCAAACAAATTTAGCATTCTTCTTGGTCCAACTGGTCAAAGGAAGGGCAATTTTAGAAAATCTATCTATAAAACAACGATAATAACCTCCTAAGCTAATAAAACTTCGTAGTTCTATTACATTAGTAGGCATTTTCCATTTCACCACTGCTTCAATTTTTTGCGGTTCAACATAAATTCCCTCTACTGATATAACATTTCCCAGAAATACCTCTTTATCGAGCCAAAATTCACATTTACTGAATTTAGCACATAATTGTTTGTCTCATAAAGTATATAAAATGATTCTGAGATGCTCTATGTGCTCATCACGATCTCGAGAATACACTAATATATCATCAATGAATACAATCACAAATATGTCTAAGGGTGTGTTTGAGCCACATTTTTTTAGAAGAATATATTTTGGAATAGTAGATTGATGAAGAATGTGCGGTTGAAATAGAATGAAAAGTTATTGATGTGATGGAAAATATTATTTTATTAAAGAATGTGTGGATGAAAATGAATAGAAGAATGAGAATGTAAATTTTAATGTGGCTCAAACAGAGGCTAAGTATGGATGAAATACTCGGTTCATTATATCTATAAATGCTGTTGGAGCATTGGTTAACCCAAATGGTATCACAAGAAACTCATAATGGCCATACCTAGTTTTGAAAGTAGTTTTCGGTACATCACCATCCCTGATTTTTAGTTGATGATAACCAGATCAAAAAAATCAATCTTTGAAAATACTGTAGTATTACGAAGCTGATCAAATAAATCATCAATACGTGGCATTGGATATTTATTATGAATAGTCACTTTGTTCAACTGTCTGTAATCTATACACAATCGCAAGGTACCATCTTTTCTCTTCACAAACAAAATTGGTGCTCCCCACGAAGATGTACTAGGCCTGATAAAATTATTATCTACCAATTCTTGTAATTAAACTTTTAACTCTTTCAATTCTGCTAGAGCCATCTTATATGGTGCCTGTAAAAAAAGTGCAGTCCTTGGAATCAGATCAATAGCAAACTCGATATCCCTATCTGGTGGTAAACCTGGTAGTTCTTCCAAAAATACATAAGTATCTATGTCGATCACATAAGCCAAATACGCACAACTCTTATTAAGTAATCTTCTAACATCAATAGCAGATATCACACAAGATGGCAAGATTATGCGCTATCTAGTGAATATAACTTCAGGTTGTCCTGGTTGTTTAAATATGACCTCTTTTTGAAAACAATCAATCGATGCTCGATTTGCAGCTAAAAAGTTCATAACCAAAATAACATCAAAATCATGGATGCCAAGAGTATTAAATTTACCTTCATCTCGCGCTCATCAAAATCATGCTCAGTATATACTATCTGCTAACAGTGATTTACCTATTAGCGTACCCACTACCAAACAACTGGCTAAAGGTTCTAGCTTTTGATTCGCATATATAGCAAGTGCAAATGAAATAAAAGAATGTGTAGCTCCAAGATCAAATAAAATATGAGCATCTTTATCAAAAACAAATAACATACTCATGATAACATTCGATGACTCTTTTGCTACTTGCTAAATCATAGTAAAAATCTTTCCTAGGGTCTTCGATCGTCCTGCTTGACATTTTGGTTCAGTACTGTTGCCACTTGCAATATTAGATTAGACTGTGCTGCTTGCACATGTTCTAGTAGCTAAAGCGTCTCCATGGGTTTGACTATTTGTCATACTTCCAACACTTTGTTGGGGACTTTCTATGACATGCCACCCTCCTGTAATAAAATTGGATAATTTCTTCTAATAAGTCCACCATGGCCACAATTATAACAGCTACCAACCCCTTTGAACTTTAGACACTCGCCAAAGTGAGGTCTTCCATATAACTGGCAATAAGGAAATTGCGCTTCTACAACTTTCACCCTGTCTTGGAATAAATAATCTTTTAGAAGAACCCTGTATATAAGGGCAGTTGGTCATTGGCTACTGTATAGCACTGTAACTAAATCTGAAATCTTGATTTCCTCGTGATCTAGACTCGAAATGACCTGAATTGGACATACCAGGTCGAAATTGTCTGTTTTCCCTCTGTGGTGGTTTATAGCTAGAAGTACCCACCAATGTCTAGCTACTGCTTATTCTGAACTTTGTCTATTTTCTACCAATTGGTCTATCAGAAATACTCTTCTCTACTATTAAGGCTTATTCAACCAATTTGCCAAATTCGTTCCAACCTCCAGTTGTCACTATTGATCCGATTTCTTCTCTTAACCCACTTTCAAACCGGTCTACACCAATCAATTTCATTGCTAACTAAAATTTGAGAGTACTTTAAAAGCTCAATGAATTCACCTTATATTCAACAACATTCATCTACCCTTGTATTAACTTCAAAAATCCATCCTGCTTTGCGTCTTTATATGAACGAAGGTAATATACATCATAAAAGATATGCATCCTAGTAATAATAGAAGGACCTCGATATGTGCTCTGTACTGACTGTCACCAATCATATGCTCATTTTTCTAACAAAAAAGTGGCGAGCCATAATTTTCGATCATCTGGACAACCCATGACATCAAATACCCTCTCTATCTTGATCATTCATGCCTGAGCAACTGCAAGATCAGTTGTGCCTGTGAAAACTTTAGCCCTCAATTTTAGAGCCCTCTTAATACAAAAATCTAGGTCCGCATTGTGCATAGCTGAAACAACAGTAGTTGCAATTCATTCAACAACAATGAAATCATTTCCAGCTACATTTCCCTATTCCAGATGTTCTGATAGCTAATGAATGGACTCATCCACTCTTTCATGCTCTCTAAGGTCATCTCTATCAGGAGCAATGCGTGTCAGGGGCAACATATCTTGGAGCCTTTAAGTTCTTACACTTCGAGGCATGACTCCTACAATCATGCATCACATGCTAAACATCAAAATGCGTATACAATTCAAGCATATTCACTCCAAACCATGCCCTGATACAAAACTGACACACCCCACTCCTAATAATGCTAGTAGACTCGGAGTGTAACGTGCGCCGATGATAGCTATAAACTAAAAGTTGGACCCACCATCAAGCCTACTACAATATGCAACTTTTATAAATTATTTTTAATAAAATTTCAACGTTATCTCCATTGTAATTTGGACTACAGATTAAGTGAACACTTAACCTCCTCAGCTAAAGGTACTCGTTGAGTAATAATCATTTCTCATATGACACCAATCTTCGTCTCAAATTTTATTTTGTGTAGCTATACAGCCACATGCATCTAGTTGTCAATAGATTGCTAAACATAAAGATTGGTAGTTTCACTATCAAATAGACAAATATCATGATATACAAGTGACGATCAACTAGGTTCTCGATCAATGCCAGTATTAGATTGTGTGTTTCTGAACCCATGGCCATTTAAAATCCTTGTATTCAATGATCAAAACTTGCACTAGAACTCTACCTCTATTCATCAATCAGCTAAGAATCCATCACCTAAGAATCAATAGGTTTGTCAACCTATAAGAACAAAGCATCTTATAACTCCTTAGTCATCGCATTAACACTATCGTTATTCATTTCTTCCTTTTTCTTTTGTGCTATTCAATTTTTCTTCATGTGGCCAATTTTGCCAGACTTTCAGCATTCTACGTTCTATTCAAACTTGGAATTGCTTCTACCTTTCATCCACTTTCTACGTTTGACTTTATTGGAATTTTTTAAAACCTCTTCACCTATTATCGACATTAAAAACAGAACTCGATATTGAGACTTCTCCAGAATATCTTCTGTGAACTTTTTCAACAAGAATAGTATCACAGACATCACTGAATTTCAATTTCACATTGCCTAGAGAGTTATTGACTGCAGCTCCCATAGGCTCCCAATATTTGATAGTGATGTCAATAGAATTAGGGCACACATATTGTCATCAAATTTAATCTCAATTGATACCAACTGATTGATAATTATATTCAATTTATTGTGATGTTCTAATGCTAGAGCACCTTCAACCATCTTTAAATTAAATAATTTTTCATCAGATATACTTTGTTACACGCAGATGGCTTCTCATACAAATCAGACAGTGCCTTCATCAAATTCGTCATAATTTTCTCAGTCGCTACATTTTGACCAACGTTCTTTGACCATGTCAATCGAATAACACCTAATACCAGACGATCAAATAATTTCCATTCATCATCCTTCATTTTTTCCTTCTTTTCATTCAAAAGAGTTTGATGTAGTTTTTTTACTATAGATATAATCCTCGACCGGAATCCTCCATAATGCAAAATTCATATCATCAAACTTGTAGATCCCCAGTGACGTTCTCTCCAGTAGCTGCAATAATCTTCCGATACCAATTATTGAGAATTACAAACCCTAATTTTATTCTATCCAGAGCAATCAATTCAAAAAGAAAAAAGAAAAATAATCACTCAAGAACATGCAAGATTTATAGAGGTTCACTTCAATATGAGACTATGTCATCTCCTGTCGTTGCAGTAATTCACTATAATAAAAAATATTTACATGACAATTGTACTCGTATCTTCAATAGCCTCTATTTCTCTCTTTTTTATTATAATTATAAAGTTTAAAAATGACTCCCTATTTATGAGATAAATTAGGGCAAAATCTAATTATATAAGGACTCCAATTCCTTAATAGAATTTTTCGCAATGGGTATAATTAGGATCGACAATAATTAAGCTTGACAACTTTACACCTCATGTGGTCCTATTTCCTTGCTCCTTTCCCTACGAGTCATAAATTCATGTGCCACGTCTCGTACTCCATTAGAAGTCAATTAATCATAAGATCTTAAGAAACTTCAAGAAATCCAACTAAAATGGTTGATTATGGGTCTTTACAATCGACTAAGAACAATTGTAGACGTCCAAGTTCCTCATCTTTTTCTCCTAGATTGTTAAGTGGTTTGGTCTCTCAATCTATTTTTTCATGATAACAAACCATTGCCTGTTGTGGAAAATCCATTTTGGTCTTATTCAAACATTCCCGCAAAAAGAAAATAGGGAATTGTAACAAAAGGGTACGCATTTGCCAATCTCTTTTTGTGGTTTTTTGATTGTGTTAATGCTGCACCAATGTCAAGTCAAGAGGGGACGGCAAGGCTCCCGAAAATGTGGAAAAATGGAAATGAGCTAGTTTCTTAATTAGAATATGCCCCCTATTTCAATTGTTGTTTCCCCCTTAGAAAATTGTGAATTAGATAGAGTTTTGAACTAGTGGAGATAACTCTCAAGGGACGTTACAGGGAGTGTTCCAATACGTCTATGGCACACACCACACACCCATCGAAAGGCACATGGGCGGACATAAGGGGGTCCTGGGAGGGCAAGTGCCCCCCTAAATTTTGAGAATTTTTTTTTTATATATAAAATCGTGTTTGGTATCGATTGAAATCTAAATCAAAGTTAGCAATTAATTTTAATAACATATTACATGAAATCCATAACTATTTAACTTTTATCAAAATTTATTAAAAATTTGATTTTAATCTCCACCAAACAGGGGTAAAATTACAATAAATTTGAATTTCGATAACATGCTAATTTTAAAAATTCTCCGACGATCGTATTCTAATCGAATCTACAAATTGCTTATGTCATCTCAAAACTTATTTCTAGAACTATATTATGGATATATCGAATAGTCCAAATAGATATCGAAAATAATTTAAAGTATGTTAAACGTGAGTCTTAAAAAAAGACGTCTAACTCGCATTTTTTTTTAAAATTCAATTATTTCGTTAGCATTTATTATTTTTGCGATACAAATTTCTCAATATAATTTTCATCATTTTATTATGAAATTTTATATGGAATATAATATCAAAATTTTTCGAAATTTTACATCCGAAAAAGTCATATCCCATGTAAATTTTCGGATGTAAAATTACATGTGAATAATTTTTTTGGACGTAAATTTTCGATTGTAAAATTTCTCTCAACTGCAAGTTCGATTGGACCCCCATAACTTTTAAGGTCTGCGTCCGCCCATACTTGAGCATCACTTCTTTACAAGGGTTAGAAATATGCCTTGGAACAAAATGAAAGACACCACACCTGCCAACAAGTTAAGTTTTATTCTGGCAATTTTTGCATTAAACATTACATAAAATAAAAGGAAATACAGCCAGCAAATTAGGTTACTGAAGAACACAAAATGCAGTCTAATGTGGACCGCTTGATCTAGTGGACACCGTCAGAGGGCGGAATCCATGGCGTATAGTGGCTTCCCAGATTTCCTCAGTGTTGAGTATCGTGTCTCCACATTCATGCACATTCCAGTCTTCTAAACCATGAACAATTCCTGCTATACGCCATGCACTTATCGCCCTTCTTGGCAACCAATTCTGCACATAAACACCAATAAAATAATTCAGATATTGTAAGAAATTGTTTTTGAGGTTAAAAATGACCAAATTTTGAAATCTCTTTTGGTAGAACCCGATTGACTAATCTAGTTCAACGTAACCGATTCCGGGTAATTGTGCCCATCCCTGTGTAAGGGACGAAATCAGGAGAGTAGAGTTGTGGGAGCAAATTTCACAAAATTTTAATTGTTGGTGTAAAATTGAAAATTAAAAGGAAATTTTTTGAAAATCTTGTGTGAAATCTTGAAAAATCCGTTGTAAAATCTTGGATTTCAAATTTAGTGTAGCGGCAGCGAACTCCATTGTAGATCCCCACATGCCTGTATAAAACCATTCATTTTTCTGAGGCCATATACCACTGAGGTTTAAAAACTTTTCTGGGACTTTTCAGACATATTGTTTTCTTATTATTATTATTATTATTATTTGAAGAGTGGCAGAGAAAACAAAAAACATAGATAAAAGAAAAATGTTCGTGCCAAGCCAGCCAAAGCACCTTTAACATATTATACTGTGACAAGGTTTCTTTGTTGAGCATAATGTGCACTAATATTATGCCAAAAAGTGATATTTCAAATAATGAAAAAGAAAACATAAAACTCTAGCCAACCTCGCAAGAGTCGATGTTTTCGAGATGCTTGGGAGCCAACATCGATGGAGTGTTGTTGTAGAAGCAGTCTTTGCGTATTTTCTTTGGAGGAAATTGTGAGAACGGAATGAATATTGTTCCTTTCAATGCCTTCGATTGTTCACCTTCACTTAGTCCATCTCCCACTAACCATACCTAAAAAAATTAACATTTGCTCATTTCATTAATATCACGTAAGAAAAGAAAATACTTATATTATTAGGATTTTGCTAGTGGTACCTAGGACTGTACCCAAGGGACCCTTGGGTACAGTCCTAGGTACCACTAGCAGTGTAACCCCTTGGGTACATATTTTGATGTACCCTTGGGTACAGTCCTAGGTACCACTAGCAGGATATGTGAGGGGGGTGTAATCCCTTGGGTACAGTCCTAGGTACCACTAGCAGTGTAACCCCTTGGGTACATCTTTTGATGTACCACTAGCAAAATCCATATTATACAAGTAATGGTTTGTTTGAAGATTTCTATAGCTTTGGAAAGTATATGCAGTACACGAGTGGTACGCAATACTCTACTGTATTCCACAATTCCTTTCATAGAGTGTGGTCGAGTTCAACATACTGAGCTTGCCCATTAGTATACTATTTGAAATATATGCTGATTGCTATTAAATAGAGAAGAGTAAACTTTATCTTCTTCAACTTAAAGAGGATGGAAAACCGCAGTAAACAATAAGGAGAAAAAAGTTTACCTTTGTAACATAGCTTTTGGAATATTGGACCAAATTATTAGCTGCCTCAGTATTTCCAAGCCATGCTTTAAGCTTCTCATACTCATCTTGACGTACTGCGCTTACCTATGACCAGAAGACAGAATTGGCCAAAGCTATCCAAAATGTATTATAATTGACCAAAAAATCTAAAATCTTATTCAGTACAGCTTACCAAACATGCCCTAAACGGTTGGAGAATATTATTACTGAATAATCCTCCTCATGTTCCAAGGTTTCATAAAATAGTATGCTATGAAATTACTAATGTCTAACTTACCTGGATTCCCCCTTGACATAAGGCAAGGGAAATGGAGTGAGCAACTTTTGATAATTCACCTCGAAGGATCACCCGAGTTGTTCCTTTTGGAATGCTGTTCATCACAACAGCAACAACTAAACTACTTCCATCAACCAGCTTCAGTTTTAGCTGAGGATGCCTTCTTATATACATCTCACCATTCCTGTTGAGCTCCTTCTCCTGCATATGTAGTCAATACATTTCTGAAATTTTAAGAACTCTACATCCATTTGTGTCCAAATCTAAAAGAAGTTCCTATCTCTAAAGAGCATGTTTTGCTAAGTAAAAGAGCTGCCTGTTTTTAAAGTAGCATTGGACAGTCAAAATAAGTTATTTACTTAATTTAGCTTGGCCAAACATGCACTAAGACTTGCCTGATTCAATAAACCAAGGCTCAAAATCTTAATTCCTTTGTCCTCAGCTTCCAGTATAGCTTCTTCAATCGCACTATTTATAGATTCTCTTTGCCATTTCATGTAGTACTGCAACAAGAAGAAATCAATATCTCAAAAACGCACAATTTTTGTGTGGAACTCTTATTCCTTATTCTTAAATGAATTAAAATGTAATTTTCTTACTTGGATGCTGTATTTTGGAATAGCCCAGGTTTGAAGTTTTAGATGCTTGAAAATATTTCTCTCGACAATAAATGTGCGTCCATATATCCACGTTACAGTTGTAGACCAAAGTGTGACGGGCCAAATTAACCACAAGTACCACGTAGAATTATGAGGCCTTGAGGCTAGTGATGCAAAACCTAGACGTAGATGATATATGGATTCTGGGGTTGTCAAATGAGTTAGATGCACAACATGAGGTGCTTCCTCCTTTCTCTCGAGGGAAGTATGATATAAGAAGTTGGAGGATTTGTCTACTGTTCCATAGACATAATCGTAGAATGGCATGAAAAGGGAGTAATTGGTTCGGAATTGAGTATGATGCAGAGAGTGAAACCTGCATTAGCAAATAAATAATCAGCTGGATTCTCAAGTCTTCTATAGGAGAATCAACATCAATCAGGAAGAACGGACTGCATACGTGCATGTCATTAGGATCATGCTACAGTGACATAATCTTTAACACAATGGTTGACTTAATACTACACGACACTTCATCGTTGGACTGTGTTGTATACAGTCAATTTTTCAATCACATATTGCCAACTAACATTATGTCACTCCATCTGTCAAACACTTTCGGTCTAATTGGCATAACCTAGTAATTAAATAGATGGTTTTAACGTGATGTTGTAGCAGATAATCTTTTAACATTGTGCACAAGCCCGTGCCTTTGATTAGGAATAAAATTACTTACGAAGGCGTGTACATTATGAACTTGAGAGGGGGGAACATGGAGAAAAACCATTTGGGAATGAGCTCAAAGTTGCAGTGACCCATGTTGTTCATGAAATCAATATATGTAATATAACCAGAAAATGAAGCAATGGAAGCAGTCCCGGTCAGCACAGTCGTAAGAATTGGTATAGCGAAGAGCGCAAAATATGCAATATGCTCTGCAAATGGATGAATTACAGCTGATAAAACAAAAATAAGGCTATGGTTAGTATATATATATATATATTCTGCATCTATGAAATTCTTGTAGAAATCGGACATCCGAATTTCACTCTCCGTACAGTGCAATTTTCTATTATTCTTTTTCTTACATGTAATGGGTTCAGTAACAATGGAGGAGTGGTGGTGGGAATGGTAGCGTGAGTAGAGGAAGTGGTGGTGCAGTGCCCTGTGCAACCAGTAATAGAGGAACTCCACTGGACCAGTATGAAGCAAAATTGTCAATATCACCCCATTTGTCCTCCAAACAGGCAGATGATGACCCTCCTTGATAGACATGAACCCCAAATAGAATAATATGCCAGTAAATATTATTTGATCATCCCTGCAAAATTTTGTGAATTTCACGACAAGTTTTATTTCGTGCTTCTCACAAACACAGTCGAGGAAATAAGTATAGAGAAGTTAGGAGGGGATTTATATGTATGCGTACCAGTTTCTTTCTCTATCAACTTGCTCAAATTCGATGCTCTTATCGACTATCCTGTTGCTACCTTTTGCAGTTCGATAACGAGAGAGTGAAATCCAGAATTGGTTATGAAGCATTCTTGTTAGCAAAAATGGGAATATAGAAAAGTGAGAAAAATCCCTTTCAGCTTCATCCTCCATCATGAACGAGTACGTTGCGTGAATCACCCAAGGAGCCAATATCAGATACTTTATCCAACATTGAAAATGGAAACATATTATTCCAGCAGCTCAAATGTGAGTATGTTTATACATATATACAGAGAGAGGGTTGGGAGGGGAGGGGGGGGTGGGGGGATACCTTGAAGTTCCCAAGACATGTCCATGGCCATTCAGTGAGGATCCCTGGTTTGGAAGCCATTCTTCTTCTCTGCTAACTTGCCACCTTTCTTCCTCTAAACAACACTGCAAGCATTTGTATACACAGATATATGTAGATATATATAGACAGCCTCGTCGTATTCAGCCCATGTTTGACAACTCTTATTTCAAAACTCTTTAATTCCCGTACTCATTTTCACACAATAAAATATTTCGCACGTAAACTTAAAACTTTTTTCTACTTTTTGAGCACACGTTCTCAAAAAAAAACACCGATCAGAACTTCATTTTCTCAAAATAATGGTCATCAAGGGGCTTAATCTTCTTGATCATATCAACACCTACCAAATATCGTAAGTGGTTTATCAACTTGTTTTGATCAAAATTTTAAATGTACTCAATTCAACCTAAGCCCTTATTTGACAATCATTATTTAGGAAAAATAATGTTTTGAATATCGATTTTTTAGAAAAATGTATGTTTAAAAGTAGCAAATTAAAAGTTTTGAATTTATGTGTAAAATATTTTATTATGTGAATGTATAATTGAAAATGAATACGTATAAAACAAGATTTTTTAAATAATGATCGCGAAACATGGGCTAAAAGTGTCAATTATAAATGAACTCGGTAGAAATACTAAAGCAGGCAACCAAAGTACAACTGAGGCAGGTACAGAGATTTTTGTTACGTTGTGCATTTACTTAGCTCAACTGCCAATCAAATGGGGTTATTGAATAGTCGTACTTTATCATAGATTTCATGTGCCATTAATTTTGGGCGAACTTTGGGAGGGAATTCTTACTATCCTACGCCAATGAAATGTGCAACATATATATTCCTTATGTTTTCTTAGGCGTTTTCATCGGTTCATGCCATGCAAACCGAAAAGAACCTTTTACACAAATTTAAAATTGTGTTCGTATATATAAATCTTTTGTCGCTTGAATCGTATTATTTACTTTCGAGAACAATATCTTTCAAGATTGTCGATGGAGAAAGTTTGGCCATTTAGTGCTAACTCGATGTTTTGGTCAGCTTGTTTAATTTCCAAAACTATTTATTGACAATACATATTAATGGAATTAATTGTGATTTATCGGCTCGTGTAATTCTTTTTTTTCTCATCGTGATCGAAGTTTATAACTGACCCCGATAAATATTGGTGTATGTTTTGTTCATTTTATTTTCTTACTTAATATTGTCAATATAAATCCCTCTTCTATTAAAAGGGGGAATCCCCCATTTACTATTCATTCAGGATATATTTTCTCTTCTCATTTTATCCCTCAATAGTCAATAATTGCAGCTTTATCAAAATTGGACGTATTTGATTGTTTTTTTCTTTTATTTGTAAATTTAAATTTCTACTAATTACATAACAACAATAAATAAATAAAAATTATCATTTTCTAAATGAAATATATGGGTTAACTTTGAACATAATATGTTTTTAATAACAGATAATATTATTTATTGAATTAAGGTAAATT
>OU503045.2:10238350-10251060 GCA_912172775.2 Fraxinus pennsylvanica
ATAAATATAAAATTCTAAGAACTAAGATTTTAAAAAAAATTAAAAATCAACAAAAATAAAATTATAAAATAAAATTATAAAAATTTTTGAAAAAATAAAAATTACATAAAGTTGAAAATTAAAAATTAAAATCGTTCAAACACTTAATGATTATTTACATAAAAATTCTAAAAATATATTTAAGTCAACACAAATAAAAATATTCTCAATCCATACTATTAAGTTTTACTTTTATTTCCTATATTTTGAATTCAAATTAATATTTATTTTTATTTTACTTTTGTAGCGAAAAAATATATTGTAAGATGGATAATTAGCACATTACGTCCCCACCTTTAACTGTTATTGTAGAAAACGTCCATACCTTTCATTTTTGACATTTTCACCTTTATTTTTTATATTATTGCCCAAAATGTCATTTTTATCCATTTTTTCAATTAAAAATTGTGAAATGACGAAACTATTATTCCCTTTAAATAAAACAAAAAAGAATAAAGAATAAAACTAATTGCAAATATAGTCTCAACTTTTTTGAAAAGCGCAAATGAATCCCAAATAAATTATTAAAATGGCGATTAACACATAACGTCCCTACCTTTCGCTATTATTGCGAAAAACATCCCAACCTTTTATTTTTTATTTTTTGACATTTTCTCCTTTAATTATAATTTGATAGCGCAAACCATCATTTCTATTCATTTTCATCCAATTTTTCAATAAAAAACAATAGGATGATGAATATACCCTCCTGTATTTCCATGATGGCCTTTGGCCATTTTAAAAAAAATAATAGTTAAAATTGTAAACTTATTTATCAAAAGCCAAAAAATACCCTCATCTTCAACAAAGAAACGAGTAGAGAGGGATAAAAAAAAGGAAAGAAAAAACTCACATGATCTCTAATAGTCGGGATCCAATCAAAGTCTCCATCCTCACAGTCAGTCCAATGCCAACCATCACACAACTGATCATCATCTGCAACTATATTAGTTTTTTTTGGAATTATGAAATTGATTTTTTATTGTGATGTTTCAAAAATTTGTGGATTAAATTTAACATTTATGCTATTTATTCTTCATTATTTAAGAAGATTATTGAGTGTAGTAGTAATTTAAGTGTTTATTTGGCCATAAAATACCTCATTCTCGTCGAAAATGATAACTTTCAATGAAAAAATCGACGACTGTGTTACTTGTCGTCGGACCCAACTGTTAACAGTCGGGTAACAGTCGCCTGGGCCGATTGTAAATGTTTTTACAGTGGCGCTATACGACTCTTGAACAGTTCGTCTTGACCTTTATTTCTTACATTTTTTTTGTCCCACTATTTTTTCTTCATTTTGTTAATTTAAAATTCTTTTTAATTTTTTAATGATAAAATTTAATTTTTTTCAATTTTAATTAAATAATATTTAATTTTTATAAATTTAATTTTTTTTCCATTATAATTTTTTGGAAATAGTTTTAAACTTTCTTAATTGTTTTCTTCATATTATACATAATTTTTTTTTTCAATTTAAAGTTCTTTTTAATTCTTAATTTTACATTTTTTATTATTCTCTTTAATTTATTATTCTTTTTTATTTTTGTCTGTAATTCGATTCGCTTAATTTTTTTAGATTATGCTTTATTCCATTATTTTTTGTTGAAAGTTCTAATATTTGATTTATTATAGGATTGAGTACCATCTACATGTGGAGTTGAGACAGATGGCGGGAAAATGTACTTGGAACATTAGCTCTGATAGCTTCACTACTGTTTGAGTTTGCCCTCATGACTTGACTAAAAATAGCAGGCGACCAGGCAGCTACTGATGGTACTCGAAGAAGCAATAGGCTGGACGAGATGTATTTTCAGGAATAGGGGAAGATGCTTCTACCGCAGTTGATTGGGGCAATCAAGGAGTGTGACCAGATGTTGGATAGATTGAAGTTAGGACTGGACTACATAATTGAGAGCGTGGTGATGGGTCATCACAAAAAGACTGCGATCAATCTTTTCTATTTGGAAGTTCTTCAACAAATATTTATGGGGCCGAAGATGTTTTGAGAACATCTTACACGTTGTCACCAGATCACACTCGAAGCCCAAGGGGTCCATACGTAATTACGATACTGATGGATTGCTCCTGGCAGTGCAGGTAAATGTTTAACATAATCAACGTTAAAATATTTTTTATACTAAATTTATATATAATAATTGTATGTGTTGTAGATCTGGGCATATGATACTGTTCCCTTCTTGGTTACCCCGAAGGGATAACCTCCACCGATGAGATCTATTTCTCCTCCATTCAGACACCTCCCCCATAGATCTACTGCACATGGTCAGATTCATTATTTTGATGACCTGTATCTCCGCCTGACCGGGTTTATGGTAGAAGAGGTGGGTGCATTATGATGAGAGATGAAAAAAGAGGCAGGGGCATTGCGATGAGAGCTAAGCGGCGAGGTATCATATTTATGCTATAATGTTGCAATACTATAAATCCATATAACAAACATTTAGGATGAGGTCACGGTACTTCGAAGCAATATAACAGGTAGACGAGAGGGTAATATACGGAGTGATTAAGAGTGTAACGGAGATCGGGGCCACACACCATTGTGACCAGATGATAGTACATTAAAATCATTTTTTTATCTGTGGAGCGGAGGGGATGGCCCCGATGGGGATCGAAGAGGTGGCGAAGGAAGACAGGGCAAAAGGGATGGCCCCAATGACGGAGGATGTGGTGATACCCGAGGTGGAGAAGGTGGCTGATGAAGAGGAGACTCCAATCGTAACAGAGGGTAAAAGCGTATTGTTGATGCGTCGAACCAGGTGGTTAATAAGAGGTCGAGATTGTCGTCACAGTACGTCATTTTTCCCTCCATGACTGAGGTGAAGAGAAAGACGTTCATCGACGGGACGTACCTCAATCTCTTTCGAGATGTGGACCATGCCAAGTGGAAAGCGATCGAGATAGAGTGGAGAAGAATTATTCCCGGGTTAGTATTTTATGACTTTAGTGAAGTACGCTACGCTCACTCATATATTTTTCTTTTAACAGTTTTTATGTTTCTTTCTTTAAGAGCTAGTAATGGGATAGTTCAAAGGACGATTCCGGATGCCTATAAATGGTTTCATAACATCACGACTTAGGGAGTGGACTCGTCGACGATGTAAGTGTAATATCGTCATTGTTATTTATTATGTATACATAATTTTTTGTTTATTAAATGAAATAACTCGCTCTATTTTTTTATTGGTATTTCTTAATGTAACACATCGACCGGCTATAGACTTGTTGACCAATCGGGCTCAAAAATATTTGAGATCATTCGACATGTCTGGTCGAGTCATATTGAGCACTGAATTCCCGTGTCTTTACTATTGAGTTTAGTCGCTCCAACTTATAGGCAATGAGTACACGATGTCCGAACATATACTTGAGTGGGTTATAGGAAAGTGGCCGAGTGTCGGGGGAAAGACATGAGAGGGTTGTACGCATATGTACATTCTAGTGATCGTGAATCATCGATACTTTGCCGTGGAAATCTTCTTTGCTGATTCCACTATATATGTGTATGACTCTGATTATTCTTGTCTAACACAAGATTAGCTTGACCTTTACCTAGAGCGAGTGGGTGAGATCGTTCCTTTAATGCCTAGACGAGGGAGGTGATTATGTAGGATGGACTAGCTATCGTGCAAGACATGACGACGGCGATACAATCGAAATCGTAAGTATTTATAATTTTTTAATTTGAAAACTTAGTTTTTAGTTGCATGGTACCATCTAACACATTATTATTTAATTGCAGGGGTAATTGTGGCATATTTTCAATAAATTGAATTTTTTAGTATAGCACATAACCTTGATAGAATCAATCAAACTTGAATAGAAAATTAAAGGAATAAGTTAGCGTGCGATTTGTATGAATTCAATTGTAATCCGTAAATATTGCATATTTAATTTTGAAATTATTGTAAATATTGTAAAAAATGTAAATATTATATATTTAATTGTTTATTCATTTGTAAAAAATGTAAATATTGTTTTAAAAAACCGTAAATATTGTATATTAATTGTGAAATAATTGTAAATACTGTAAACAAAATGTAAATATTGTTCAATTATCGGTGATACCATTACACATCCGTCTAATTGTCATTTAGAAAAATCTAACTTGTACAAAATTAGTGAGTATGCCTTGTTGCTCTGTACCGCCGCACATAGCAGTCGAGAAAACTCTCCAGTAAGTGGTATTTTAGATGTATATGGACATTTCGAACCATGCAGTAAGTAGGAGAATATGGTCGGGAACTTCCCACTCGACTTCATTCGGTAGAGGAAATATAATCTCAGTATATGATGTTATCCAATAATCAGTCGTGTAATAAGGAGAGCGTAAGGTTTACGATGTAAAGCCCCTATATATAGTCACTGTGACTGCATGCTAACATGGAAAACTTTCTAACTGAAATCGACGATGAGTGCAGGTATTATTAGTCAAGTCCACCATGTATGTCATATTATGTGCACATTTAATGGAGAAGCGCGACTTACCTAATGGTTCCACATTCAACTTCCTCGCAACCTCTATAGCCTAGAAAAATTTATTTTCATGAGTCGGGGGTAGCACGCTCATGTAACTCTGTGATTCCGCACATCGGTTGTGAAATCACTACTACAGCTTGTTACAAATATTCTCAATCATTGCAAGGATTGGTAACTCTCGATCTTTCTTGAATAATACATTGAGAGATTCCACATTGTTTAACATTTGATCAATTTCAGAGATTTTGAGGTTGAAGTAGATAAAAATGAGAGAGTTTTTATCTATGTTGAAATAAACAGTTAGAAAAATTTAGCTAGTTTTGAAATTTTAAGTGAGAAGTGTTTGGTTCTTACTTGTTAACTAAAATGGTAGTATTGTCTTTTAAATAAAACAATATTTTGTAATTGTATTGTTTATTTAAGGGTATCTTTATCTTTTACCATTCAAAAGACCATTGTGAAAATATGCAATTGTTGAAATTTTAAAGTAAAAATTAAAAGGTTTGACCAAACTAATTTTAAAAGTACCCCATGAGACATGGTACACCTCTTTGGAGTTGCAAAGTACACAAGTTACGAGGTAACATAAAGTTTATTTTAAGTATTATCTTTGATAAATTTAGGATTTATTACAGGGCTTCATCATTTTTTTTAAGTAACCACTTTAAGATGGCATGTATTATTAATGTCCAAAAAAATATAAAGAAATGGGGAGTACACTGAAAAGTTAAAGACCCACACTTCATACACTCTAGCCATACTCTTCGTCATCATAAGAGGAGTATAATGTTCTTCAGCTTGTAAATCTCTTCCGTATTCACTGTAGAAACGAGATCTTGTAAATTTATTACCGGACCCTGAAATTTGAGAAGTCCATAACTTGGTCTTCGTCTTAATGAATAATATGTGAGAGTTCCCGTCAAATTTTCTTGTCCTTCAGACACTTTTGGGTTGCAGTTTTCTCTCCATCCTATTTTATTTCAGCGCTAGGTCATCATGTCTGAACTATCCCCCGATATCGCCGCTATTTTCTCATCTCGAGGTTGGGAACCTTTATTAGTTGAATTAGTCCCTCCACCAAGTCTTTAGGTTCAGGAGTTCTATGCTAACATCCATGATATTAGTGAGTCGTCCTTTAAGGTTTTTCTTCGAGGTAGGACTGTTAAGATTACTCCGGATGTTATTTCGAGTTTTATTCACATTCATCGAGTCGTCCGCCCCTTATTCTCCTACTTAACTCTTGATACTCTTCTGGGGGACTCTTTATTCTGTTTGACAGTGTTCAACACACCATTGGAGGTAGGTCTAGGTACGATTCGCATTGGATCTCTTCCGCCAGATCGCCAAATTCTGTTGTGCATCGTTTACACGAATCTTTGGCTCGTGTCTCACACTTCTTCATTACCTATGGAGAAGGTTCATTTTCTGTATGTCCTGCTGCATGGCGATTCCATTGATTTGCCCTCTTTCATTTGCCAGCAGATTTTACGGGTGTTTCGTGTCATGGGGATGAGGGTGGGATTGCCTTGTGATTGCCTGATCAATAGGTTGGTGACAGCCTTAGGAGTTAGTTTTCCAGAGGGGGTACCGCAGTAGGTTTCTCAGTCGATTAGCCATACTACCATCGCCCAGAGTCGGTCACATGCTTCATCTGAGCCAGCACGACCCGTTGACTGGACTGTGAGGTCGATCCTATTGCTGACCTCATTTCTTTTAACCCTTTGGATTTCCCTTCTTTTTCTACTGCTCCTCCGTCCTCTGACATCCCTTCGACTTCTGCTCCTCCTCCTTCAGCTTCAGTTACTCATCCTTCCGAGTCTGTATCTTCTACTTTTGCTCCCATTGACCCTTCAGTGGCTCTTATGGGACATATGATTGTGCTGATCGAGTAGTAGGCTTGGATGATGCTGGAGATCACACAATTGTAAGCTACCATTGATCGACACACTGTCGAGTTTACTACACTTTGGGGTGCTTTGGCTATATTCAGCGTGGACTTTGACGGATTCACCGTCATTGGGACGACAATGCTGATTCCGAGGAGAGGATGGATTCGGATGATGCAGTCGGTGATTCCTAGTTTCTAGGTTTACCCCTTGTCATTTTTAACAAAAATGGGGAGTAGATAGATATGTTTTTGAGTAGATATTATTTTTAAAATGGATGTATATGTTTTTTTATCTACTTGATATATCTAAAAACTTTTGAGGTTGATTATATGATATATTTTCAGTTCTGCTAAATTAAGTTTGATGTTTTAGTAGTATTGATGTGTCTTCTTAGTATATTGGGTTGCATTGGTACATGTCTTGATTTCGCATGCATGATTGAAACTGAATGATACTATATGTTTCGTAGATTGCCTATATTTTGTAAACTGGTTGAAATGCCAAAACACATTTGAACGTGAAAAATAAGGTTGATCACTGAGAGAGCTTCATCAGAGAGAATTCCTACATATTCATACTTTCAACCTTCATCTTGTGAGTTTGTTTTGGTGAGAAAAACATCAATTTCGTAATCCAAATACCAAATTTTTCTTTCCTCTACATCTGTCAAAGTTGTTAAAGATCGAGGAAAGCTGACTGGAGTTCTAGTTGTTGAAGAACGAGGTGTTCTTCGTGGATCCACAGGAGATAAACAATTTCACAAAGTTAGGAGTTGCTGCAGGAGATCAAAATCCATGAAAGCTTTGGAAACTGCAGCTGGGAGTGGTACAGGAGCACAGAATCCAGGAAAGCTACTGGAATTGCAGTCAAGAGATCAAATAATACATGTCGTAGTCTAGTCTGGTAGACTGTAAGTTACAAATTGATTATAGTGGATTGTTGACTGGCAAAGTGCCCGGAGTTTTTACCCAGTTGGGGTTTCTCTGTGATCATACCGTGTGTTTTTACTGCTTTCTATATCGATTATATTAATTGCGGCATTTAAACATAGGTTAAATTGACTTGTATGTTTAGTCATCTAGAGATAATTAATTGGTGACATGTTACTAATTAATTGATAATTTTAATTTCGCATTATATACTTATTCACCCTCATCTAGGTATTGTTAGGATCAAACTACGTTAATTTCACTATGCAAATAATTTTGAGCTCCTTCAAGAAATTATCTCAAATTTTTGAGCTTTTGGAAGTTTGTTATTATTTCAGTTTAATAAGAGTATAGTAAAAGTTCTAGTTCAACCATATAGTGCTATACTAACTTTTGAAAAAAAAAAACGTTGTATCAAATTATTCTATTAGCACTAATGCAAAGGTGAAATCTATCAAGGAGTTTTGCAAGTTGTATTCCTTGCTTCATTTTAAATTCCAGTCTTTTTTTTCCTTTTGAAAGACTAGATTTTCTAACAAATTTTTTTTTATGGATGTGTACTAATAATATGATGCAACCAGTGAATTTTAGGGTAGCATACCAAGTCTTCATCCTTTATGTATAGATTCGGAACCGATCCTAATGATCTCAACACTAATGCTGCCTGTGTTAATATAGCTAATGCTACTATAGCCTATATTTATGGTCACAATTTCTCCTCTTTATGATGCAATGAATGATATTCACAACTTTGCTCCTGTAAATAGTTATGTACGAGAAACATTTTGTAACAGCTACACAATCCCTTATCATCTTCTTCACCCGTATTAAAAGATAATAAGTATTCTAACAGCATGTTCAGTGAGATGAACTAGATAAAATAGAATAATTATTATGAAAGAAAAAGATACTTTATAAATTGGTAATTAGCACATAACGTCCTTACCTTTTGCTATTATCTTGAAAAATATCTTTATCTTTCATTTTTTGACATTTTCACCCTTATTTTCACATTTAATTGTCCAAAATGTCCCTTTTATCTATTTTCTCAATTAAAACTTGTGAAATGATGAATATACTCTTCTATTTAAATAAAATAAACAAACGAAAAATGATAATTGGCACATTATATTCTTACGTTTTACTATTATTGTGAAAAGTCCCTACCTTTCTTTTTTTTTTTTTAATAGTTTCACCCTTAATTACACATTTGATTGTGAAAATCATCATTTTTTATCCATTTTTATCCAATTTCTCAATAAAAAGTTGTGAAATGACAAATATACCATCATATTTAAATAAAAATAAATAAAGAACTAATTGTAACCATAATTTCAATTTTTTTTAAAAAAAATGTAAACGAGTTCTAAATAAATTGTGACAAAATTAAAATTTAAAAAAAGCATGAACGAGTCTCATATAAATTAGTAGAAAATTACAAATTAATTTTTTTAAAAAGTGCAAACGAGTCCCAAAGAAATTATTAAGAAATTAGAAATTATTTTTTTTAAAAAAAAACAAAAGTGCAAAGAGTTCCAAATAAATTATTAAAAAATTAGAAATTTTTAAAAAATAAAAATTGCAAACGAATCCCAAATAAATTATTAGTAAATTAGAAATTAAAAAATATATATATTATTCAAATAGAGTGGTATATTCGTTATTTCACAGCTTTTTATTAAGAAATTTGATAAAAATGATGATTTGGGCAATCAAATGTGTAATTAATGGTGAAAATACTAAAAAATGAAAGGTATAGACGTTTTTCGCAATAATAATGAAAGATATGGACATTATGTGTTAATTACCATTTTAATAATTTATTTGAGACTAGTTTGCAATTTTTTAAAAAAATTGGAACTATGATTACAAATAGTTTTTACTTCTTTTTGTTTTATTTAAATAAAAATGTATATTCGTCATTTCATGGGTTTTAATTGAGAAAATAGAAAAAAATACTTCTAGCTCAATGAAATGTGGAAATAATGGTAAAAATGTCAAAAAAAAAAATGTAACGATGTTTTTCACAATAATAGTGAAAGATAAAGACATTATGTGCTAATTGTCCCTATTATAAATATATCGTTAAACACGTTTTTAGAGCTTGTAAATCTTGAGATAATTTTAAGCACTTTTTTTTCCTCTGCACATAAGTTTATTAAGTCCAGTTTGGTTTATCTAAAAAATTGATAAAAATTTTAATCAAAATCAACGATTAATTTTATTCACTATTATTAACACAACAAATCAAGAACTAAATAAATATCAAATGAATTGTGGTTGTGGCCATGCTATTTAGTCAATATCAATTCCCAGACTGGAAGTCTCCTACACTCCAGTCCAGCAAAATAGAAAAGAAAAAAACATGTAAGAGCAAGGAACAAGACACCATGTGACATTACGATGCGTCAATTATATCTAAAAATCGAACACAGAGAATGGAGTAATACTAGTACAACATGTATAGCCCACGTTTGTTAATTCTTTTTTGTGAATTTTAATTTTAATTTTTACCAAATAGGCTCGTAATTTTTTTATAAGATCGTGTTAACGACACTTTTAGCAACGGACAAATTTCGTCTCTATTATCAATGCGTTAACAACAAATAAGCAATGAAAAATTATTTGATCATTTTAAAAAATAAATGTTATTTTACCGACTAAATTACAAATGGAAGTCTTCAGTTGGTAAACTTTCGTTACTTATTCGTTAGTAATAATTAGAAAGTAAAATTTTGTTACTAACTCGTGGTCAGCCCATGTGACTCGTCGAGCTAACTCGGGTTAACTCGAGTTCGAGTCGATGCCCCAAAATGGGGCTCGGTTCGAGCCAAGAGCCGGGTCGGGTCAAGCTTTTCCCTAGTCAAGCCACAGACCATTCGAACCAACGAGCCAAATTGATACTCATAGTTCTAATGAATCTGTTCCAGACAATGGACAGAACTTTCCATCGTTCCATGTGTGTGTACGGCTAGGAAATGGAATGACATCAATCTGCACACGTGCCAGCAATCTGTGGACCACATGGAAAGGGCTGAAGCCTCTGCTTCAATTTATGGCATCGTTGTGAGCGAACTTTGCTGGACAAAGATTGTTATCCCAAGACTTCAGCATTGTCACCCACCAAAGATTACATCAAAAGTGGCTAATTAAATGTGTGTCACAATTCAACACAATAGGTAAAAGCAAGCCACGTGGTCAACAAACTTCTCAAAAAATAGTAAGGCAACATGAACAACATCAGTGGTGTGTTTGCAAGCAATAAAATGCGCTATAATAGAAAACCGTTCAACAACCAGAAAGATTGAATCATGGCAATGTTATGCCCTAAATCCAATTGATTTTGGACATAAATACTTTTAATATGTATTATTATTAATGACAGATCTATTATTTAATTGAATTATTATTTTGATAAATTAAATTTAATAGAATTCATAAATTCAAGTTTTGATAATTTACTAATTACAAGGAGTTGTGATCATGATAAACAAATTTGCATATAACTGAATATAAAATTATCTGTAATCGTAAGTAATAACGAAATACGAATATCATTATTACAGATAGACCAACACGTGTACCATTTCTCACTTATGAAGTGAGTAGTTGGTCTCGCAAGCTAAAATATAGTGATTTTTAAATAGATATGTGGCTGTTTTGTACAGAGAACAAAACATTGGAGACTGACAACAGAGATTCCACATTGATGACTATTTGAGTATCAGTGGTTAATATCTAACGTTTGATAGTGGAATTGGTCATTCGATTTAAGGTCATCATAATACTTTTTATGAGGACAGTCATACTTTGATGATGTCGAATGTTGCTCTGTCAAGAGTCACTAATACGACATTATTCGCGTATGCCAAGAGTCATATGAATATTGTGAATTTTCAATAAAGAATTCATCGCTCTTAGATAATAAGAAATTATAATCTTCGTTTCATTCTATTAAACTAGTTACGAAATCTGTATCCAATGTGCGTTCATAAGTCAAAAAAAGTTCGACGTTTATTGACTTAAGAGTTGGATGAAAATGTAATCGATAATCGAGATTGACACATTTTTATTTCTCGCAATTAATCGGATCATATTGACGAAGGGATTATAGTTTCACGATAAACAAATAAATTTGATTTTGTCCCATTTTCATTCTGCCGCACGTTATGCTACGATGCTCGTCTGCAATTTGTTGTAGCAAATACTACTGCTATTATAGAAGCAGCGGTCGACACTGTCGCATCAACAGCGGAGGACGCTATAGAGGAATAAACCTATTTTGTTTTTAGGGTTTTCGTGATTTTGGAACGGGGCTTACTATGCAATTTATGAAATTGCGGGCCCCTGCCTACAATTTAAAGTCGAGGTCATATTGCAATTTTAAAAGTAAGGGTCTGTTGTGCAATTTGTGAAATGTTTATAATTTTAAAGTGGATCAGAATTTAATTTTAAAGAGGGATTTTTAATTCAATTTTGAAAAATGATTTAAATTATATTTTCAAAAGAGTTTGACCTTAAATTCTATTTTGACTAGAATTTTAATTTTAACCTAATTTAGATTTATTTAAAAATTAACTGCTTTTAATTATAGTTGGACTCTAATTTTGTATTTAATTAAAATTAAATTTTAATTAAATAAGCTCACTAATTAAATATAGAAATTATTTATTTAATTATTTCGATCATTTTGTCTAAATTAGTTTAGATGGTTTTAATTGCTAGAAATTTGAAATATGTTTATAAATAATATTAGATATTATATAGGAATACATTTATTTGATGAATGTATAATTAGTGGATAATTATAGACTCGGCCATATTGATGGGTTGAATGGTTAATTTTTAGTTCTTGTCATTTTGGGCATGTGATCACTTATTAATTTTGGACATGCAAATCCATTATTATTATTATTATTATTATTATTATTATTATTATTATTATTATTATGGGTCTGTGTGTCCATTCTTTTAGGCATACATGCCAATTAGTATAGGATAAGATTATAGCTAGATTAATTAAAGATGCAAAAATATGTGGAGACCAGAAAGGTGGAGCATTTTATGATTCAAAGCGTCCCTTAGGATGTGATCAACTAGTCTTTTATTTACTCAGAAGGCTAGATAATATAAGTCCACAATAGTTCACACTATTGTATGTATATTTATATTTATTTGCATGTGATATATATATATATATATATATATACAGAAATGATCTAATGAGCACCGGTGCTCATCTTATCCTAAACACCAATGAATTGGCACATTAATTCATTGGTGGATTGGAACTCACAAAATCTTTATCCACCAATGAATTAATGTGCCAATTCAGTGGTGCTTAGGATAA
>OU503045.2:10277131-10314496 GCA_912172775.2 Fraxinus pennsylvanica
AAAGAATAAATTTGTTTATAGAAGAGACTAATCTCTAAAAACTATTCATAAAAGAAGGATATGTTTAGCAATAAAGAAATTCATTTCATTAAGGGTATAGTAGATTTTTCCATGAAAACTCAAAAGGATTCGATATAACCAGCTAGTTTGAAAAATATCCCTTTTCGATTTCGCAGTTCTTTGCTTCTCTCTCTTCAACCCTCATTTCAATTTGAGATTGCAATTTCTCATACTTTGGTTATTGTGTCCAGACAATTTTGGAGTGCTAGCCAGTGAAAATTTGAACAGTCAGGTTACTATTCGTTGGTTGGGATTCTTTGCGATTCGATTGCTTTGATCTTGGAGTTCAATATTAATGGTAGAGTTACGATTTTTTCCTTTGCTGACTTTGATTAATTGCTAATTTATGTGTTTCAGCTGCTGAGCTATGTAGAGGTCGCTTTTTCCTTCTGATGGATTTTTTTTTTCCAATTGTTACTTTATGGGTTGCAATTATTGGGCTGTGGAGTTTATATTATTTGTTAAATGTAATGTTGCTTTTGTCTTCTATTAGAAATTTCCAATTTAAACATTATGGGTTTCAAATTAGAAGGCTTTCTTTAAGTAAAAATGAGGGTTTTTGGTTGGTGGAAGTTCTAAGTATTAATCAGAATGTATCTGTGGCATTTCCATTGTGTTAATCACACGTATGTGTTCAAATGGGTCTCATGTTTTGTTTTGTATTATCGTAAGAAAAGCATATAATGTTGCCCAAATGAACTAGAGGATCCGTGTATTTGAATGAAATTAGTGTAGTTAATGGCTTAGTGTTTTCTTCAGTTGGACATGTGGAGTTACACGGTATGGAGTACCAAATTTGTGTACTTTTAGATGACATTTAATTATAAAGTTGTATTCTTGTTGTCAAAAAGGTCAGAAATTCTATGTGTTCCTGGATTTCGTATGATTTTGTTCATTTCATTGCGATTGTGTGACTAATTTTGTTCATTTTATCTCTACGATCCTTGTCTCTTTTTTTTTTAAACAAGTTTATACAAGATGAAATTTTTAGAATGTTCATTCAAGATATGTAGTTTTACAAATACTGAAAATAATTAGGTTTATTTATTTATTTATTCTCTCGTTTGATTTTCTGTTTTTCTTCAATTTCTTGATTTCTCTTTTTCAAATTTCCAAATGTGTGTTCAATATTTTCGTTAGGTTTTTTTGGTAGTTGGGCTTTCATTCTTCTCAGTGTATTATATTAGGAACTAAATTTATGTTTAGGAAAGAGGAGTTTGTGTTTATGAAAGAGGAATTTGGTAAATTTTCTAAATTATTTTAATTCTTTTGTTGTTATTTGATCCATTTGTATGACTTTAACCTCACCTATGTTCATTACTAAATTGACAAATATTATTTTAATCTTTCAAATTTTTTATGCAGATGTCTTTGGACTATATTCTTTCTTCAAATTAATGGAATTCTGCTACTATAACCCAATATCTAAATTATCAGTACCTTCAAGATTTTGTAAACTTCATCAATACAGATCAACAGTCAAATTTAATATGTAGTAACTTCCATACATTTATATATAGTATTATAAATAGAGTTGAAAACGAACAACAATTCAGTAGTAAATTAGTTTATGAATTCGTACTGCAACTTGTCAACTGTGGCAAGAACAATGAAGTTTGGATAAAATTAGATGACCATTTGGCCCGTTTCAGTATGCAGGAATTTTGTCTGATAACAGGATTACTTTGCTACGAAGTATTTATGAACCTCGACTTTAACAATGATGGACTTAGAAATCAGTACTTCAATGGTACCAAAAAAATTAAAATGGCAATGCTCTCTAAAGCATTCCACCAATGTGCAAATGAAGAAGATCAGTTTAAACTAGGCTTGGTAATGTTCGTGGAATGTGTCTTAAAACCTACTGTAAGATATATTGATTACAAAACTTTAGGTATGGTTGAGAACATTCATACATTCCTTGCATATCCATGGGGTCGTAAAGCATATATTGTTCTACTCAACTCATTACAAGCATCTCATTTGGAAAGAGTACAAAGAATGCAACAAAATGAGCAAATCGAATCTAAATATGCATTACATGGATATCCACTTGTGTTTCAGGTGTTTTTCTATTACTCTCTAATTTTTACTAATCTATATTTCATTTTATCTATTTGTATAAATCTTATACATCTAATACAAGTTCTTAATTATATCAGTGCTGGATATACGAAGCATTCCCCCAAATTTTAAAAATAAAAGATACCAAATACCAAGAATGCACAGATGGGCGCCGAATAAAATATTGATAGAGAATACAGTTAGACAATTCCTGTCTACTCAAGAGGCATTTCAGTTATTTTATCACATTACTTATTATATATATATATAAATTGAACCATTTTTTTCCTGACAAAAATTTAAAACTCATTCTAATATTTTATTATAAATTACAGATTCAAGTAATCGCAGTATTACAACCTACAGAACAAGACTTACAAACAATATAGTAAACAACTCTCTCATTGCCACAAGACAACCACCATAGCATACTCGACAGCATTAGTAACCGAGTGTTTGACAATGTACCACAACAAATCCCACATACTGATACCATACCAACTACTCATGATACTTCAGTTCCAACTACCTCAAACTTTACTCCTATTAGCTCCAACTACATAGCTAGAGAAGAAATTTAGCAAATGATAGGCAACATATTGTATTAGATGTATATGGTATTTGCGGGAATTTGAAAACATCCATCATGTCAGATGTATCTGGTTTGTACAACGACCTGAAAAAAACCATGATTGAACAGTCAAGTAGACAAGAACACCAGTATGAATCAATTCTTCAACACCAAGAAGAATTATTCGAAAGACATCAAAAGTGGCAACAAGACCACTATGAAGACATGCAGTCTAGAATGCATCTTGGAGATAATTCAACTTTCGAAACTCTTCTTGACAAAAAACCAATTCTTCCAACAACAACAATAGCAAGAAAACCACTACCAAGGGATACATTCTAGCATGCAGGATTATGTAGATAATAGTGTGAGTCTCTACGATTTCACGTTGACGAACAACACAACAGTATACTCAACAAATTATCTAATTGGGAATCAAATATGGAAGCCATTATACGTTCTCTTCATCAAGATGCTTCTGTCCATGTGAGTCATGTTGTACAGTATACATCAACATCTCAAGCAATTGAAGACATTACGCAGCAGACAAAAGAACAAAAAAATGAAGGGAAAAAGGTACAATCTTCAATACCATCAACAAATTATCCTTTGGAAGATTATTCTATGGACATATACTTAATACTTAGAAACTAGATAGCAAAATATCCACCAAGGTAACCAGTCTAATTCTACTTTATTCTTTTACACATTCGTGACTTCATTTCATTCATCTCGAATTGAATAATATTTTGTTATGTAGCGCATATTAGGATGATGGATCTAGAAACATGTACAAAAGAGATATAATAAAAGATATGATGGCCATAACCCAACCTATAACCACTACGGTTAGTAAAATTCATTTACCATAATAAATTTAATTCCATATGAAATATATGTCATTTACATCTATTTATTCTATTGGAATCTTGATTTGGAGTTCAATCTAAAGATTCAAGTCTCTTTATACGGTTAAATAAAGACCTTTCTATTTTGGCATTCTTGGTCCTATATGGAAGATCACCTCTTCTCCTGTATCCCTTTGCCCTCATCGAATTGAATGTCTAACCTTCCTCGACCTATATAAACGTGAAGTTCGACAATCCTTTTGAGGGACGAGAGTTGGCTGACTAACAAGGATCGTGGCTTACAATCTTGACTTTGTTTGAGTAGAATTCTTCTCACTTGAATTCCCTTATAGTCTCCGGACTTTCTCATGCATGCTTTTCCTTTAGAAGTTATTTTTCTCTCTAATTCCCTCTAACTATCAATTTGATAATCGAAGTTGTTGCGGCGACGCATAAACGATAGTCCTACAAATGTTTCAAAAGAATATGCAATCCTAGATTTCAACTATGAATACGAGTGCTCGTCATATTATAGCACAAGTAGAGATTTTGGATACGCATACCATAAAAGATGCAGCGAATTTACCAATCTTACAAGAATACATAAATGGCAATCTGCCAATAAATGGTCGTCCATGGATAAAATGCAAGTGCCTATTAATTCCATGTTCATATTCAGGAAACACATGGTATCTCTTTTGTGTGAACATTCCCGAATGGAAAGTTTACATTTACGATTGTAGCCAGAACGTTCATATGCCAGAGCAAATTAAGGCACATTCAAATGCAGTGATCGATTTAACTACGAGCTTATTAATAACTCTGAAGTTCACAACCTACAAACATTACCTAAAGAAAAATACAGAGTAATGGGGTTAGAGATCATACCATATCAACCTTCCATAAGTAATGGGTAAATATTTAAATTATTCACTATGTACTATAACATTTCACAGGGATAAATTGTATTAACATGTAAGTTGATACTAATCAAATTTAATCTTAAACTATTTTTTCCATAGGCCGAACTGTAGAGCTTTTTTACTCAAATACATAGAATGATTTGTTCTAGGTTACTCAATAGAATCAGTTTCTACAACCAGAATGAATTTGTACAGATGAAAGATTGTCATAGATATTTGCTTCAACGAATACTTCTTGCATCCTCATTGATTCTTATACATTGGATAATCATACTCGTACAACAAATTTCTTCACATTGAATATATAAATCACAACACAACTGAAGGGAATCCTCCACTTACGAACACAAAGGTATTTACAAATCAATTATCCTTCCTACTTATGCACATATGAAATGTTCACCTTCTCAATCATATTTACAATTATGAAATTTTATCATGCGTGTTTTGATCAAGGGACAGAAGATCATGGGTGTGATAGAGGAAATTAAAGTACTATTATGGAACGATGTTCGTTTGAAAGAAATCAACTCTCTTCTTGAGCATAAAAGATTTTCCCCCAAATGTGTAGGTATTTTATTGCGTTTTTTGATTCTCTCTTCTGAGTTTATATTTCTTTCATTTTTGTAGGAGTATTCTTCCCCTGGGTTATTCACTCAAAGGGAATATCAGTTAAATACTTTATTTATTTATTTAATCTTGATTCAGAATAAATGAAACTGAATTTCTATTCTGTGATATTTGAACGTTACACTGGGAAATCTTTGTTTAATGTGATCGGGATTTTGTAGACTGTTCAGCTTTATTTTAGAGGAAATGGTAATGTGTTCCAACAAGCTAAGACTCAAACCGTCTCTTACTTCTTAACAATTTCCCTTATTTTTTTCTTTTTTTTTTCTATTTGATTTATGATGAGAAAAATGTCATTTGTGTTTTGCCCTCTTCTTTTTTACCTAAATGTTTTTGTGGCTTATTGAAAGGTGAATATGAGGTGCTTGATTAATATTTATTTAAACTTTAACATAATTCTGATGGTTCTTATATCAAGAAATTTCATTTCCCTCTCTGTTGAAAGGAAGTTCCTTTGTGTGTTTTTCTGTTAGAATATGAAACTTTCGAATTGGTGCATTCTCTTATGATATGTGCTGAATGTTTATTCCCTGGAAAAGTTTCTTTGTTTGCATATGGATTCATTGTTTAAAACCAATTTGAGAAAAAAGAATTTTTGTGGTTAAACGAACAATGTGTTCTTGCTTAGAACTAATCGGTAATCCTTTTAATGGTAGATATCTGGTATTAAAAGAGGGATGACACCATTGGTAGATTTTTTTCTCATGCAAAATTTGTAAGATTATTTTGCTCGAAGTGACAATGCAAACAAGGTATTTTCGTATGTAAATGTCAGTTTCTGCTACGAATAATACATAATTTGTCAATAACTCACTCAAGCACTCATCGTCTTTGAATTTTTGAGGTAGGTTCTTCCTATATAGGTCAGAATGGGACAGAAACCTCAAATCCTGGTGCAACGACTAAAATTGATATTTTGTGCTAATTCAATCTTGAAGCAATTAAATAGCCTTCATTTATTATTTATCTATCTAATCAATGAGCTTATGTTTTCTGCGCAAATGCTGCCTGTAAATATAACCAACTGCTCTTATATAATACAACATGCACAAAAGTTTTCACGAACAATTCTGAAATGTAAACTTTCCCATCTGCATCCATTTTGCTAAAATAACCTCCTCAAACTTCTCATTTTTGTAATTTCCCTGTCAACTGGTAATCACATTATTGTTGTTTGGTTTTATCTTTTCAACTGATCATTCTTTGTCACATGCAAGCTTAATCGTTGGAACTTACATTTACCATGTTCCACTCCAAGAATAATTTTTGAAACAATCACGAGAGCGATGAGCTGCAGCATGAAAACAAGGTAATAACTTATGACTTCACAGAAAAATTATGGTACATTGACTTGATTACATGTTTGGTGGTTGAAATCAATGAAATAAAAGTCAGTGTTAGTTTAACTATAATCTTAATTTCTATCTAATTGTATGGATACCAAATTTACTTTACTAATAATTTTGTCATTTCTGTACTCTATTTAGTATCTTGCAAATGAAAGGAAATTTAAAATATGTAGCCACAAGCCAGTATGTTATCTTTTCCAATTACCAAAATTTTCAAACCATAAAATATTAAGGTTGATTTCTTGACAAGTAATGATTACCATTAGATTTCTAAACTACATCTTCATTGTTCAAATGCTTGCGAATGATCTGATTCAGATCTGCATGCTAATAATGTGATTAAAATCTGCAAACAGATTAACGATCTTAAATATGATTTGGGGACAACTTTTAGTTGCAATATTGCAGTCACACCTGCTTGAAGAGATATCTGAATGCTTGAAACTGAAATGTCTAAAGTGAACGAAATTGTTGGAGGAGACTTTGAGAAGAGATATGCCTATAAACTTAAACAAATTCGCTAGGTAAGAGAAATCACATCTTTGTTTTTTTGTACTTTTTTTTTTGATTACTTGCAAATACAAAATTGTTATAACTATGTTTCTCACAATTCATAATCCAAATGAATTCATTACCATTGGATTACATTTGTAAATTGTTAGTTCTTCTTATTTATGACATCTCCCCTAATTGTTCTTCACGCTGTCATTGAGTTGGATTTCTTCACCCAGATTGCATACTCATTTTAATGTAATGTTCCAACTTCTTTTGCTTAATTGAAATGGCTTATTCTTTAATCTGTAATGTTAAAAAATTTTAGCATCTTCATTATACATATTCAATCATTTCTATACTTTACTAATTAAACGAATTAAACTTGTTCTTTAATTGGGATTTTGAAATCTTTTATTGTATACAGTTCATACAATAATCTGTCAAAGGATTATTGCGAAGACAAACTTGATGAAGATCATAAACTAAGTGCAGAATTCAAGGACACGCTTGCCGTGTGGATTTACCTCTATGTTGAAGAGCTTGACGCAAAGATGAAGTAATATGACATTTCAGCTCCAAATACTAGGAACCCTCTCACTAACCGCTACCTTTTCAATGTCATGTTCCAAACATCAATATGTCCATCTTGTTTAATCCCTAATTGAGACTGTGCATTTACACTTAAGATTATACAAATTATACTCATTGTACTAATGTAATCATTTTCTGATATCAATCTTTTTGTAAGTTGATTTTTGATGACTGTTTAACTATAGGTACATAACTCAACCCATTTGGAACGCTAACGATACCAGCAATATAACCAAACCCGTACATCGTACGGCCAAAAACTAGTATTCATTATAAGATAGAGCATCTTCTTCTAGAAGGTTCAGCTTTCCTGTTTTTTTTCCTTACAATTAGGTGCTTATCTTTTCAAATACTCACTTTCTATGTCTGTAATAGTTGTGAATATAAACCAATGATTGCCATTTTACATTGTTGTTCTTGTTTGATTATTTTTTAGGCTCTGCATTACTTGTGTAGTAATTAATTCCTTAATTGGATGTTCTTTAAGCATTGTGATTTACAACGAATTTCACTTACCAAAGTGTTGAACTAATTTTATGAAATTGATAACTAGATTTACGTGTTCGATATCTACCATCGCCATAAGATAAAGCGTGTGATAAGGACTGAAATCGAGCCAATTAATCCAAGTATGAAGCATGGATACAAATATGGGACACCCAAGCGGTGCAACTCAAACATATTTTAAGCTATACATTTATATAATATCTTCGTTTTTCTTTTTAATTATTCAATAAAATTAGTAACTTTTTGTAGCTTTGATTTTGAATATTGAGGTATGTAGTTTTATTTGATTCTTGTTTAGGTTATTTTATTTTATCCAAGTCATATAATTTATCCATACAACATTTTCATTTTCATCTTATTCTTATTTCTTCTTCAATAGAGTAACTATAAGAGGACAGCCTGATGAAGATGCAGTTCTCACTCAGTCAAAAACCTATGCCCTTAAATATGTGGGGACATCCAACTCTGTATTTCTTATACCTCCTTCAGATAAAGCTGTGAAAGAATGTAATGAGAAAGATGATATGAGCATACCGATTGCATCGGTTATCAAAGTTGCACTAGGCAACATGGAACTTGTTGAGGTTTGATGGATTATTGAAGACAAAGAGGAGGGAAAGTTGTTTCATTCAATCACACAAAAATGGTAGTACATGGTTCCATATAAGTAGCCATACATTGATACAAAATAAAGTGATTTTCTACCAACTATTCTACCTACTACCACTACACTTTGCTTGTCTAATACAACAACTTGTAATCAAGCCAAACTAGTCTAACTAACCATCATAACATAAGCTAGACAATTGAACAAAAACGTGTAACAATACAACTTAGCAACAACAAAAGTGTCACACTTAATTCATCACTCCTTTTTGACACTTTTGTTGGAAATACCAAGACATTTTCTTAATGTTTCAAACCTTTCCAGCAAACAAGACTTGAACCAGCATAGAAAGAATAGCCTGAAGTGCTCTTCATGTTATCAACAGTTTTAGCCCAATCACTATCAGTAAAGCCAGTTAGAACCAGAGTTTTTGACTTCTTGAAACTGATTCCAAACTCCTTTGTTCCTATGATATATCTCAGCACTCTTTTTGCAGCTTGGAAATGAATTTTACTTGGCTCTTGCCTGAATCTAGATAGCAGGTTAACAGCAAACATTAGGTCTAGTCTTGTGGTTGTTAGGTAGAGCAAGCATCCAACCAAGCTCCTATAAACATTTTCATCATTTTTCTTTGCACCATCATCTTTCATCAGCTTTGAATTTTGAACTAAATGAGTGTTAACTGATTTGCAATTCTCCATACTGAACTTCTTTAACACTTCTTTAGCATAACTCCTTTGGCGAACAAAAATACCATCATCTGTTTGATCAATCTATTTGATCAACCTCCATTCCAAGAAAATATTTCATTTTACCTAAGTCTGTCATCTCAAAAACCTTCTTCAATTCATCATTTACCCCTTAAATTAAGGTTGCATTACTCCCTGTAATTAAGAGATCATCTACATAGAGTGAAATGATGAGCAGATCCTCCTCCACTGGTTTGATATACAATGTTTGCTCATTAACAATCTTATTGTTTCAAGTCTGGTAACATGAGCAAATGTATCAGTGAAATCAATCCCAAATTGCTAAGCATAGCCTTTAACAACTAGCATAGCTTTGAAATTATTGATTGACCCGTTAGCATTCAACTTTGTCCTGAATACCTACTTAACTCCCATGACATTCTTGTTTCTTGATCTGTCAACAATCAGCCAAGTCTCATTCTTTTCAATTGCCATAAGCTCATCCTTCATAGCTTCTATCCACTCCTTAGAATGTGCAGCTTCATTATAGTTTGCAGGCTCTTGAATTGTAGAATTACAAGTAGCATAAATATCTTGAAGTGATCTTGTTCTCAACAGTTCATTTTCTGAATCTGATTCACCTTCAGGTTCAGCATCATCTTCCATTTCTTCTTCGTCATTACCAGCATCTTTTGTTTGAGAGATCAGTTTGGGAGTCTCGATTTTACTCACTGTATTTGACTCCCAGTTCCATGAAGAACTTTCATCAACCTTGACATCTCTGTTGGGAACAACCTTGTTGGTTTGAGGATTATGAACTCTATATCGTTTTGCATTTCCACAATAACCAACTTCAGCCTTTTGACTCAGTTTATCCCTTTTTGGATCAGAAATGTGAGTGTAACATATGCTTCTAAATACTTTCAGATGTGCCACATCAGATTTCACTCCATACCATGCTTCATAGGGTATTTTCTTGTCCAAGGCTTTTGATGGTAGTCTATTAAGAAGGTATATGGCTATGTTCACAGCTTCAGCCTAAAAATCCTTTGGCATCTTCTTCTCCAACATTGGACATTTGGCCATCTCCATAACTGTTCTATTCTTCCTTTCACAGACTCCATTTTGTTGAGGTGAATAGGGAATAGTTAGCTGATGCTTGATTCCAACTTCATCACAGAATCTGTAAAACTGGCTGCAGTTATATTAAGTGCCATTGTCTGTCCTTATGGCTTTGATCTTGCAGTCACTTTCATTCTCTACAAAGCTTTTAAACTTCTGAAAGACTGCTGCAACTTTAGACTTCATTTTCAGAAAATAAACCCAATACATTCTTGTTAGATCATCTATAAAGAGAACAAAGTATCTGCTGCCATTTAAAGTTGATGTTCTCATTGGACCACACACATCAAAATAGACTAATTCTAGTTTACTTGAAGCTCTTCTTGTCAGATTTTTAGGAAATGGCAACCTGGTTTGCTTTCCCAATTGACAAACATCACACATACAAGCATCATCATTTACTTTTGGCATATTCTCTACAAGTTCTAGTTCATTCAGGTGCCTGAGTGAAGTGTAATTTGCATGTCCAAAACGTTTATGCCACATAGAAGATTCAATCAAGGTACTGGCAAAGGCGTGTGAGTTAACATTCTTCCATTACAAAGGAAAACTCATATGCCTCATTTCTACTGTCATCAACTCCAGGATATTTTGGTCCAAAATTGTGCAACTACTATCCTTAAATATTAAGGTATAGCTCTTCTCAATTAATTGGCCAACACTTATCAGATTTTGGTCAATATTTGGAACATACAAAACATCATAAATGAATTTAGTATAATAGTACCTGATGGTGTCTGAACTGAAACCTTATCAATGCCTTTCACTTCAACATACTCCCCATTTCCAACTTTTACTTTTGATCTGTAGCTATCATTCATCTCCACAAAGATATCTGAGTTTGAAGTCATGTAATGAGTGCAACCACTGTCAAGTAACCAAGTTTCAACCTTGCTGGTAGCTGTGAAGTTTAAGGGAGAGAAGAGATGCTCTTCTAAGTGATCTTCTGCTACTTTAGCTTGCTACACCTCCTTCTTCTCTTTTTGGTTTTTGCAAACCTTTTCCACATGTCCAAATTGTTTACAAGACCTATTGGACTCCAGGTCTAAACCAACACCATTTAGGTGAATGGGGTTTCCTTTTGCAATGAGGACATGGAGGATACTTAGTATCCTTTCCAGAACCATTAACAGATTCATTCTTCTCATTTTGTGGCTTATTTCCATCAAAACTTGTTTGAGTTCTCTACTTTTCTTTAGCAAATAGAGCACTCTCAACTTGCTCTTCTTGCCTGAACAATCTCATTTGTTCAATGGCATGAAAGGTATTCACAAGTTCAGCCAAAGAGATGCTAGCCAAGCCCCTTGAATCTTCAAGTGAAGAAATCTTGGATTCAAACTTCTTTGGCAGATTGATTAACACCTTCTCCACTACTCTCTTATCTGGCAAATCATCACTTAACAACCTGATTTGATTGACCACCTTTATTAACCTATCAGAGAAATCCTTCCATAATCTACAATTGCAAAATGTTAATTTTATTTTCTAGCTCAATTGATTAAAAAAACATAGTATAAATTATTTGAATTGAGAATTGAGATCATAAGTCCCAAATGGCAAATGGGCTAAAATCCAAATCACAACTCAATCAACCTAAACCCTAAAATGTTTACAGCTCTTGAAAATGTTGACTGGCGTGTTCCTAAGCATGTAGTTTAATTTCCCCAAGAATGGAATTTATTCTGCCTAAGTAAACATTTCTTTTGCTTGTTGCCTTTTTCTACTAAAGTAAGGTTCTTGTTAAACTTAAGGATAATCTTATATTCCAAACAGAAAGACTACAATCACCAATAAAAATATAAAGGGCAGTTGGCAAAATAATGCTACGCCTACGCTCCAATAAAACTATTAAGAGAATTTTGAAGCAAGACAATGTACAGTATGAGGTTTAACTAGAAAATTTACCAGAAAATGTACAGTATGCAGCTGCGCCGAATACGGGTGATATTCGATCGAGAGAGTGGACAAGGTGAAAATTTTGGAATTTAGGGATTGATTTGGGAGAATGAGATTTGGGTTGGGCTATATATTATATAATTAAGGATTGGACACAGACAAATGGCCCAATCCAGTTACAAAAAAAAAAAAAATTAAATTAAATGGGCCGCATTAGCCCAATTTCAAAAAAATAAAAAAAAAGATGGCCCGGTCAAATTGGCCCAATTTCAAACGAAAAAAAAGCTAGCATGAGGATTAAGGAAGAAGACGAACCAGGCACAACCATAGGCAGATGCAGCGCAGCTATCGGTGACTCGACGGTTCGGCGAATCCCAGCACGCATGGCCGTGCCCTGACCAAGTGCTAGGTCCGTCTCTGCATATTGCAAGCCAAGAAAGGGAATCAACAATATACCATCGTCATTACATGCCTAATACATTTGGATATGCTAAATGATATAATTTGTCAAATATTTTTCTTTCTAAACCGTGTGATGAGTCTCATGAAGTGGAGTTCGAACTCCGAAGACTCCCAATTATATTCTTTATGCCTCGAGTAAGAAAATAAACACAAAGAAAATTTTAAAATTTCACGTGTAAACCAGCCATTTCACCTCATTAAATTTTTTTTTTTTTTTTAATTACTGGTTCAATTCTAAACCCTAGCTTTCTACAACCTTTTTTTTTTTAGGTCAATGGAACAATTGCATAACATTTGTATTTACTATTTACCGTTTAGTCAACCGTTACCCCATAACCTCATTAGTCATCCAATTTATAGATTGGTTCATTTTGGTCACTAATTATTTTTCCATTTAAAGTTTGCATTTGAACTTTCAGTTTTATATTAAATTAAGCACTTCATCTCACTGCAACGACATAAATGTTGTCGTGGCTAAGAAAAATAATAGTTCGTTATGAAAAATCCATTAGCACATGATGCAGACTAAGATTCTTAAGAATCGGCCGTGACTTCTTGCTCTTGGTTGGGTTCGGATTTTATTTATTTACACCCTATTTGAGCCACATTATTCTACTAAGAATGTGTTTTAAATAGTGTTTGAATGGAAAATATGTGGTTAAAAAATAAGAAAATGTTTTGAATTTGCGTGTAATATTATCTTATTAAAAAATGTGTAGTTGAAAATAAGAGAGAAAAAAAATGAATTTTAGAAAAATGTGTATCAAATATGGTGTTAATTAACATACATTTATGTTTATATTAGAATATTATTTTCACCGACCATTGAGCAAAAGGACATACTGTTGAACAAAATTGTGCTTCCAAAATGCATTTTTATAGAGAGCACGTCTCACAATTTTACCGAGTTGGATAATAGTGTGATCGTTTTCTTATCACAACTTAGTCGAAAAGGCCTAAATCATAATGAAAACAAAAAGTTTAATGACTATCTCAAGCAATTTTCTTGCTTCACGCGCACCGCACGTGATAACCGTCACTGTACACATATTTTAAAAATATCAAGACATGCGTTTCTCCTCTCATTATTGTTGAATCGACGTAAAACTCAGAAACCCCCAATTCTATCAATAACTCAACAGGTACTTTTTCATTTACCTATAGATTTTTTCTCCATAAGGATTAATTTGCTTGCTCATGTTCATAATTATTGCTTGAAATATTTATAAATTTTGGTTTGACTCGTCTTTTTCTTGCTTGAACATTCAGATCTGTTGCAGTACTTGAATTTTAATTGCGTTTATTACAGATATTACGGGATTTGGTATTTTTTTTTTCATTATCATTCTTTTGACTTTCTAATTTTTCAAATGTGGGATGATTCAATATACAGGAGTTCTTGAGCACTGATTCAAGGACGTGGGTCTGAGGTAAATTTATCTTTTAATTCATTTTCTGATTTTTTATTTCAAGTTTTTATTGGGTTTTGACTATGACCCAGGAGATGAATATTGGTGAAATTGTAAAATTTGTTGACAATAGCTTATAAATGAGTTTCTTTTACTATTGTGGAAGGTGCTGAGTTTCGATTGCTGCCGTAGTTCTCCACAAATACTGGCCCGTGAAAATTATTTTTCTATTGAATGGCCCCATTCCTTGTTTCTTAGGCATGGAGGGGGTCCTTTGGGAGAAAAAGGGATATTGCTTTGGACTTGCGATTTTGTGTTAATTTACTTACTTTCTATGTATAGGTAGAATTAGGTATGGGATTAAATGGATACTTTTAGACGGTTGATTTGAGTATATCTTGCCAATGAACTGTGATTGGTTTGTACAAGTTATCTATATCCTGATCTGGAATCAGGATAGGTAAGAACTCCAATATGCTCTAGGAAATTTCATCCTTTTGTATGATGTGTGATGTAAAAACAGATGATTCTCTCCTTATTTTTACTTGTCAAAAAATTTTTGTTATAATGATTGCAGCAATTGAATTAGTTGGTGAACTTTTTATTAGTGGGATATCAGTAAATGAAATTTTTTGAGATGCACAGTGATAACTGTTCTTGTTAGAAGCTTGTCTGATATGCAATATTGAATAGTAGCATGAGTATTGGCGTCCCTCTTTAATGCTAACAGTGACCTGTTTGTAACTACAAGGGATTTACGAAATCTTGATAGAGTTTCCTTGTAAAACGAATTAAGAATTTTTTATTGCTTTCCGGTTGATTTAGTCCATTTTATATGGATAATTTTTCAAAAACTTTATATGAAATGGCCAGTATGGGTTCTATGGCTAGTGACAAGAATGATGAAGATTGAAGTTCAAAGATGTCAAAACATAGTGTGAGGTTTTCACCTGTTAGCTATCTGACGGTTTATGTAAAATTCAAACATTGATTATCTGTTAGCGATCTGATGGTTTTCATCTCACAATAATATCCTTTTGCCTGTCCTAATTTTCAACTTTGTTCTCTAAATTCTTATAGAGCGTGTGTTGTTGCTGTAGATGAAATTTATCAATTTTCTTGCACTTAAAGACGACTGCTGGAATAAGCTTAATTTGGGATGATATTAGTATGATATTAACGTGCAGGAAAATAATTATTTGGGATGTAAGCTTTAATTTTTGTTTGTGAAAAATTCAAATTATAGACCTATTCTTAGAAAAAATTTGTAATTTATTCAATTTTAGTCGATTGTGTTGTATGAATGACAAACATTATTTCATTAAATTTTTTTTATTGAAATGGAAAAAGTATTATTTATATTTAAGTCAATTAATGGATTGGGAAGTCTCAAATAAATTTAGTGCTCAAAAAAAAAAGGTTAATAATTGGTTGATCACTTCCCTGCTTTGTTGAAAGTTCAAAAGCCTGGGTGTTGTAAAATTTTGAGTGAACTTGTTGGATTTATTAATCAATTTTGATTTTTGGTTGTGGAGAGCTTCTTTGGCAGAGTTTAATAATAATTTAATATTGACAAACATATTTTTTATCTACACCTTCCGTAGGATCCACAACTAACTATCCACTTATTATCCACACGTTCCATAAGATCTACATCTTATAAGCACTTAAAATCACTACCAAACAATCACAGATAAAGAAGTATTTTTTACTTTTATGATAGTCAGCTGTAGTAATGCAGTGCTATATAAGCAAATCTGGGCTTGATGGTGGTATATAAGTTGTTGAATCCCTTGGTTGTAGCACTAAGTAACTTAGTTGTTTACATTTTGTAATTTGAATTGTTTTCATACTTCTGGAGAATTTACTATTTCGCATGAACTTCAACTCCTAAATTTTAAGTGATCATGACTGGTAAACAGTTGAAATCACCGTCATAAATGAACAATTGCATTATTTGATAACACAACCATGTTAACTTAAAGATGAAACTGCAATGTAGGAAATCAGAAATATTACTACTGAATGGAAATTATGTAATATTCCAATGCTAGCATTTAAAAAAAAAAATCGACATAAAATAGGGAATTAAATGAAAACTAGGTTATATATGTTTAGAGTAAGTTGTTTTTAGTACAACTCAATATCCTCCGGATTTTATCAAATTCTTGGATGAAAAAGATGAATAAGATAAAGATATTGAAAAATGATATACACTTCAGACGATACTCATTGAGCAAGAGATGAGTTTATTTCATAGTTTTAGAGAAAGATCCCAACCAATATTTGTTATAAAGTTTCTTCCACTGAAAAGTGAAGAATAGAGAGATAGAATTCCAGCTTTAGATAATTTTTTGTTGTCAAGGTTTGGAGATATTATAAAGAGTAAGAATGAAGAGAGTATGGCTAGAATTGAAGAAGATTGATGAGATTAAGGGAGAAAATGAATAACGAGCCTCGGCCATAACAAAGTAGAGGCAAAAAGGAGTGTGAGGAAAGAAGCTAAAAGTTGTAGTATGTTTAGAATAAGTAGCATTAGTCACTTTGGTGTAGACCAAAAACAAGTCCCTAAATAAGATTTGAGTTGAAGTATTATCGAGGAGTCTTAAGACACTAAGCCTTGAATTGTGAGCTATGCCAGCATCCTATACGACCAATGTATTGAAAGCAGGTTCTGATCTACCAGATTGATTTTAAAACTGGGAACTGGTCCTTTTATACACTAAAAACTGTTTGGTTAGAAACAGGTATCCAACCCGGCCAACCACCTTTTGAACTGGGATCCTGTCAAGGTTTTACCAGTTCAGACATTTAGATTTTATTTCTTATTGTATATTTTTATGTCCACACTTATTTTCTAACTAAGCAATAAAACTTAAAAACCCCACCAACTGTTATCGAAACCCATCTTGGTGAAGAAACAATCTTGGCATGGCATTTAGTTGAAGATGTTTTAATTTTCAAAGTGAAATTATGTGGGTGTGGAGAAGTGTGGGATTTTCATTGGGGAGAGAAATTTCTGATGGGGGAAAACTGTGTGAATAGTAGTGATGAATAATGAGAAAAATAATTAAGTTAGTGAATAGAATCACAGATATCCAAGAGTCATACCTTGGTAATACTATTGTTTTTAGAGTTGACGATTTGATATTTAACAATTATAATTGGTATGAGTATGAATACCATTGGCTTAATAAAACTTCATTATTAAATTATTGTTATAATTTAACTTTACATTGATGAAAATTAAATTCTTTATAAATCTATGTATTTATATACAAATTAAAGAATTGCTATTAGGTCAGTTTTTGGAACTGATATTTGCACAACTTCTTTGATTCTAAAATGTTATCATACCAGGTTAAATTTTCGTACTCAAGTTCTCTTGGTCCTCTTTGTCCTCTTATAACCTAACTTTTTTATGATCTCTTCTTCATGTTTCTCATCAAAATTTGCGTAAGAGTCTATAAGAAATTGAGCTGCAGCAAGATCAATTTACTCTGACTATATGTGACTTAGTTTAACCTTTAGCTCAAATCCAGATCTTATCCTCTTAACTGTGATGTGAGAACTGTTCAATGGGACTTGGTCTTGTTGGGATCTTAAATTTTGTTTACATAGTGTTCCCACTTTTGCCTTCAAGTTATTTGCCTTGTCTGTTACTAAGGAATGTTACAAAATGTGTGCATTGGCCTACTTGCGCTAGTTGACATTTAGCTCCTGGTTGACAATCATTTTTTTTCAAACTCTTATTTCCGCGTACTCATTTTCAACCACACATTCACACAATAAAATATTTTTCATGTAAACCTAAATTTTTTTCCCACTTTTTATCCACACATTCTCCTGAAAATCACTATTCGAAACTCCATTTTAATGGTAGTCAAACAGGGACTTAATATCCACATCATCTCTTGGTACAAAATAAACTCTCCATCTATCATTTGCTTACCAGTTAAATTAGCCTTCTTTACATGGTCTCTAGCAGGAGTTGAGAAACTAATTGCTACAGATTTGAATGAAAATGAGTTGTGGGGTTGGATGAAAACTGATCTGTTCAATATTAATGTAATTAGAAGTCTGTCTTAGTTGCTTGTATATTTGGTTAACGTTGGAAAATTTAATTAGAGGTTGTAAAAGAGTTATGTTGATCAATCAAAATGGTAGTTCTACCAATTACCATTATGACGCCTCGTCTTAAATACAATCAGGGTAAAAAAATATTAGTAATTATTGGGTTGATATTGATATTAGAGAAGCTTGCATTAGAACTGTGAACTCAGGTTGCCCATCATGCTGATAAAATTGTGAACTCAGGTTTAGCTTTTAGCAGATTTTCCAAAATAAGATCCCCAATTCCTTCTAGAAAAAGGGAAAAAAACATGTGTTTTGTCTTCCAATAATTGTATCCAGTTTTCCTGATTGGTGACTGCTTCAAAGAACATCATCTCTCCCACTTAAGTAATATTACTTTAGAATTAATTTGCGGATGAACTTTTTTCATTTATATTACCAAATTTTACATTAATGAACTTGCAAAACAGCCAAATCCATAAACAATACTGTAAGAAAGAATTAAGGTTAAAAAATAAAGAACGATAAACAAAAAATTCCATTATTTCTAGTGTCAATTCCATTCGACATAGAACCAATTCGAACTAAAAAATTAATCACAAATAATTATAACCCTAGTGCCATATTATCTAGTCAATTTACTAAATTTACTATGGTCACCTGTGACCTATGATACACGGACACGTGTGTCCTACACGATACATGTTGGATACGCCTACACACAATTTTAAAAAAAATTACAGACATGACATGTCATCGGCGCGGTGATTAAATTCTTAAAAATTCTTCGTTTGTATAGTATAAATTTAGTTTTATACTTATTATTAATTTTTCTTGTAGAAATCTTTTAAACATGAGTATATATTTGTTACTTGCTAATAATTTTGAATTAACAATATATAATATTTCTAATATAAAAAGAAAAATGATTACGGTGGAGTGTCCAAAGTGTTAGTATCCGTGCTACAGAGCCTGTGATGCTGCCCTTTTAGGCTTTAGTTTTTTATTTGTGTGTTTGTATTTAAATTGCAAAAAATACACCAATGGTGTGGCAATTTGATGGCCAAATTGAACATCCTAAGAACATATTGTATTGTGTTCTTACATTGTAGCGTTGTCTTTCTCAAGAAATCATAACTTGTAAAAAATTAAGCTCAATAAACTTAAAACCCTACATTGGGTTGAGTTGGATCGGGTCAGCCTAGCATGGACACTCACCTAAATTGAAAGAGGCACGTTTTCTTTTGGGTAATATATATTGGTTTGTTTGAGCTGCAATTGATCATTGTGTTATATTCATAATAAGATAGAGCGTCTTCTTCTAGAAGGTTCAGCTTTCCTGTTTTTTTCCTTACTTTCATGTACATAAATGTTACTTTAATCTTTTCTTTCTTATTCGAGAAATTGAATGAAGGCAGTATTTTAAGCTAAACAGGAAAAGTGGTGTGAACTTTTTTGGGAAATCAGGTGCTTGTCTTTTCAAATACTCACTTTCTAAGTCTGTAGTAGTAGTGAATATAAACCAATGATTGCCATTTTACATTGTTCTTGTTTGATTATTTTCTAGGCTCTGCATTACTTGTGTAGTAATTAATTCCTTAATTGGATGTTTTTTAAGCATTGTGATTTACATATAAGTTATGACCATTGACAACGAATTTCATTTACCAAAGTGTTGAACTAATTTTATGAAATTGATAACTAGATTTACGTGTTTGATATCTACCATCACCATAAGAAAAAGCCTGTGATAAGGACTGACACCGAGCCAATTAGTCCAAGTACAAAGCATGGATACAAATATGGGACACACAAGCAGTGCAACTCAAACATATTTTTAGCTATACATTTATATAATATCTTCATTTTTCTTTTTAATTATTCAATAAAATTAGTACTTTTTGTAGCTTTGATTGATTTTGAATATCGAGGTGATATTGTGAATTTTTAGAGTGACTGTTTGCTGAATTACTAGAGCCAACAGAATAAAAATATTCATGTATTTAAAGACAATAGATGTAAAGAAAATTTAACATAAAGTTCGTACAATTTTTCACTCAATATTTGATCTCTTTGCCTAATTCTGTTTGTCATTATCCTTGAAGTGTCAGGGCCATCTTCCTCGTTTGTCGAAAATTAAACAACATTTACAAAATTAAGGTATTTTAGTAAGGAACTAATGTGTCTAGTGCCTGTGCACTTTTCTGATGTGGCAAAATCCAGGGTAATGGTGTTGGATAAATGCTATTGAGACAACATCAGGTGTTTGAATCTGTGTAGATGGGAGCAAAGAGTTGCATTTATTGGTTTTAGTTATTTGCTGTGAAGATTTTTCACCGAGGGAAGATTTTTATCTATTATTACTTGTTTCAAGGATTTACTCCCTTCTCTTTTTCCTTTTGGAGGTGGGGGATGGGATGTGAAATAGAACAAAAGGAGAAACTTTGTGCACTTTAATCTTTTTCCTTCCCGTGCTCATTGATAAAGAGGAGGAAGTGAAATATGGATATGGAACATCGAAGACTGGGAAGTACTGGAGGTGCGGAAGCAGTACTAGGCCTTCAACCCAACTCAACAATGTCTATTGCTTATCACTCCCTTTTTGATTCCCACAATGACATAACACTCCTCGAAATTGATGAAAAACTCGTCCCTGATATCCTTCAGCAAAGGTATGTAGTTTTATTTTATTCTTGTTTACGTTATTTTATTTGATCCAAGTCCTATATTTTATCCATACATCATTTTCATCTTATTCTTATTTCTTCAATAGAGTGACTATAAGAGGACAGCCCGATGAAGATGCAGTTCTTTGTACTCAGTCAAAAACCTATGCCCTTAAATTTGTGGGGACATCCAACTCTGTATTTCTTATACCTCCTTCAGATAAAGCTGTGGAAGAATGTAATGAGAAAGATGATATGACCATACCGGTTGCATCGGTTATCAAAGTTGCACCAGGCAGTATGGAACTTGTTGAGGTTGCACCTAAATTAGATAAACTTAAATTTCTCCTCTCCCAAAATCCTTACAGTTTTGTTGAGGCTTCGGACATGGACATCTCTCACGAGAGAGAGAAAATGAATACAGGCTTATACAGATGGGATGATCTTGCTGACAAGGTACAGGCTAGCAATGAGGAACTAAGGTCCGGACTACAAGCCCTTTTGGCAGTTGAAATTGATGGATACTGGCGAGTTTTGGATGACAAATACATGGATATGATTCTGAACATGCTTCTGCATGATGTAATATTGAATGATTGGTCCTTTAATGCACTTAATGAAGATGAAGTTCTGCGTGCATTAGAAACAGATGGGTTTCCTTGCAATATTGCAATGCATTGCCTGAAAGTCTATGGTAATAAGGTGGAAGAGCATATTGGTGGAAGTTGTATGTGGAGGTTGGAGGAGAGGCGCGTTTGTGTGCACTTTGCGAGAGAAATCTTGAAAAACGGTAAGATGAAAATGGAAACTTTTATGGCAGAATGGATACGAAAGGTTCCTGATGGTATGCATGCAAGTTTTGACATGTTGGAAGGGGAAGTTCTAACGGAAAAGCTAGGGATAGAGACTCTAGTTTACTATTTCAGCGTATCTTCACTCCCATCAACCCCTGCTGAGCGTTTTAACATACTATTCCAGGAGAGGCAAAAGTGGGAATGGAAGGATCTACAGCCATATGTCAGGTATGGTTCTGTTATTTTGAACGAGTTCTCTATTACTCGCATAATCTGTCAAGTATTTGTACGTACTTTATATGAGAAGCTTCTCCTAATTGTGGATAATGTCGATTTATAGGGATCTAAGAGTGCCGGGACTTTCTTCAGAAGCTATACTCCTCAAATATACTCGGAGAACTCAGCCAACTGTGGATGCTGAACCTGTTTTCAGTGCAAGATAGTCTTTTTACGTATTACGTCTATTTTCTAAGGTAATGTTTGTTCATGTGGAAATCAGAAGCTTTTGTGTTAAATTATATTAATATACAAAGAAGTTAAGAACTGTTGGCTTATATTTTCATTTTATTTGGTCGACCGAAGTGTTTATAGTAAAACGCACTTATTACAAGCCAAGAAAGGAATCAACAATATACCATCGTTACATGCCTAATACATTTGGATATGCCAAGTGATATAATTTGTCAAATATTTTTCTTTCTAAACCGTGTGATGAGTCTCGTGAAGTGGAGTTCGAACCCCGAAGACTCCAAATTATGTTCTTTATGCCTTGAGTAAGAAAATAAACACAAAGAAAAGCATCGAGAATAAAGAACTCGTAAACATTTAATAAATTGTGTATCATTTAAAACGAAAATGGACATTTTTTCATTACTATCTGCTAAAACAATAAATAAAATAAGCTAATAGATGGAAAATGAGTTAACAAGAAGTTGACAGCAAGAGAGCTCCCTCCGAGGCAGCTGTGGATGGATTCTTACTTGTAGCTATGCATTGCAACAGTCAGGTTCAAGTGTAAGAATGTTCAATCCACGACTCTTCACAAATTTTCAACCCCGTCCCAGATTGCGCAGCCCTTGTTTGGTGGTCTTAAAATTTTAAAAAATGTATTTTTTGCTGAATGTGCAATTAAAAAGTATGAAGTTCAAGGTTTACGTGCCGTGTATTTGATTGTATAAATGTGGTTGATAAGCATACACAATCAAAGACTGTATTTTCAAATTCTAATTCTATCCACATGTTGAGCGAGCGAGAGTATTTTCAATAAACACTTTCTACAATTTTGAGGCAATTATTAAAGAATTTTCAATATTCTTATGACATCTTTCAAATCTCTTAGGGGTCGTTCTCTTTGGCCGTTTTGGGTCATTTTTTGTTTTCCAAAATAGTGAAAACGAGTTCTCTTTCCTATTTTCGAAAACGCGTTTTTGGAAACAAAAAAAAAATTTGTACACAAAACGTAAAAAACATCATTTAGACGTTTTCAAGCCAAACCTACGAAAAAATCAAAAACACGGGAAACGATCTCTTCCATTTCCAACCCTCTTCTACCAAAACAATGGAGCAGCCACTGCCAACCTTCTAAACTCCGGCCATCCTCCTCCACCACCACCGGATTTGCATACCATTGTGAAGCCGTCAATCCCTTCTTCAATAACCACACAAACCACTACCCAAACATATACCAAAATCAATCAAAAATCATCCTTAAAAATTGAACTTGCAAAAACTGCTTCTGCCGAAATCACCACCACCGGTCGATTGCCCACCACGTGCCCATCTCCACTGGCGCCATCAATTTTCGACTGCCAGTGGCATTCCCGAAAAATCAATTTTCACAGTTTCCTTGCTCGCTGCTCCATTCCCTACAAAACCAACTAAAAGAATAAACTACCTCCGCCAGAAAATCCTCAAACCCTAAAGGAACCCTTTATTTCCAAGCTGCCCTCTACTGAACTTTTAATTTCGATTGATTTTCCCATTCGGCAAGAAGTCAAAGCGCATGAAGAAACAGAAATTCAAGAACTTGATAAGTTTGAGAATCAAGGATCTATAGGACTTGAAGAAATTGAAATTGAAGAACTTGATAAGTTTGAAAATCAAAGATTCAAAGAGGCTAGAGTTTCGAGCAGTTATGGGGTGATTGTCGATGGCAGTATTGGTAGATTTCATAATAATACAGTGTTGAAATATGGGTTGTGGTTAATTGGGGCTTTTATGTTTCATAAAAATGGTAATGTTACCTCATTAATTTTTGAATTAGACGAGAGAATTTTATTAATGTTACCTCATTAATTATTTTCTTCAATAGATTAACATTAAACTATTAAAATTTATTGAATAATTAGATTTATTGAATAAAATATTATAAAAAAGATTCTTAAAATTTCAAAGTAGACGCGTATTCAAGTTTTCTATTTTGGGACAGTTTTTTCAGAATAACAAAGAGAACGAGTTTTCAACAATTTCAAAACAGATACTCAAAGCAGAAAACACAAAATGAATTCAAAACTTAAAACACAAAACTGAAACACGAAGAGAACAGTCGCTTAGTGTTTTGAAAATATACATATGAACAATTTAATACGAAACCAAATACTTGCAAATGCCTAATTATACTTATAAATTAAAATTCCTAAAAAAATAATTACTGAGTAAATGAATAATAACTTGAAGTCTTGAACGACTACTGCATGCAATCAAAAGCTTTAGAAATCGAAGTGGTCTTCCAAATTTCGCAAGGGGGAATTTATTAAGATGCAATGATTTTTGTCAAATTCAAAGTAAAAAAAAAACACTTAATAAAACAAAGCTAAAACTGATGAATTCACACGAAGAATCGGCTGGTTTACACTAAGAACCGGTTGGTTCACGTGTAAACCAGCCATTGTTATTGTTCGAACGACCTAAAACTCAGAAACCCCCAATTCTATCAATAACTCAACAGGTACTTTTTCATTTCCCTGTAGACATATTTTTATGTTTTTCTCAATAAGGATTAATTTGCATGCTCATGTCCATTATTATCGCTTGAAATATTTATAAATTTTGGTTTGACTTGTCTTTTTCTTGCTTGAACATTAAGATCTGTTGCAGTACTTGAATTTTAATTGCGTTTATTACAGATATTACGGGATTTGTTTTTTTTTTTTTTTTTTTTTCATTATCATTCTTTTGACTTTCTAATTTTCAAGTTTCGGTTAATGATTTTTTAGAAATTTTGTTCAATAAATTGATTGTTATTGGGTTTTAGGAAATGGGTTGTTATTCTTTATCTGCTTGCAAGCAATTAGAAATTCAGAGCTGGGATTCGGGGCTGAGTTACTATTTCTTTTTAGTGGAAGTCAAAGTCTTATGTGCACTAATCGTTGATATTTGAATTTTGAATAAAGTTAATAATTGGTTGATCACATCCTTGCTTTGTTGAAAGTTCCAAAACCTGGGTGTTGTAAAATTTTGAGGGAACTTGTTGAATTTATTAATCAATTTTGATTTTTGGTTGTGGGGAGCTTCTTTGGCAGAGTTTAATAATAATTTAAGATTGAGAAACATATTTTTTATTTACACCTTCCGCTGGATCCAAACTAACTACCCACTTATTATCCACACATTCCATATCCACATCTTATAATCGCTTAAAATCACTACCAAACAATCACAGATAAAGAAGTATTTTTTACCTTTATGATAGTCATCTCTAGTAATGCAGTGCTATATAAGCAAATCTGGGCTTGATGGTGGTATATACTCAAGAAGTTGTTGAATCCCTTGGTTGGAGCACTAAGTAACTTAGTTGTTTAACTTTTGTAATTTGAATTGTTTTCATACTTCTGGAGAATTTACTATTTCGCATGAACTTCAACTCCTAAATTTTAAGTGATCTTGACTGGTAAACAGTTGAAATCACCATCATAAATGAACAATTGCTTTATTTGATAACACAACCATGTTAACTTAAAGATGAAACTGCAATGTAGGAAATCAGAAATATTACTGAATGTAAATTATGTAATATTCCAATGCTAGCATTTAAAAAAAAAAATCGACATAAAATAGGGAATTAAATGAAAACTTGGTTATATATGTTTAGAGTAAGTTGGTTTTAGTACAACTCAATAACCTCTAAACTTTATCAAATTCTTGGATGAAAAAGACGAATAAGATAAAGATATTGAAAAATAATGTACACCTCAGACGATACTCATTGAGCAAGAGATGAGTTTATTTGATAGTTTTAGAGAAAGATCCCAAACAATATTTGTTTTCAAGTTTCTTACACTGAAAAGTGAAGAATAGAGAATGATAGAATTCCAGCTTTAGATAATTCTTTGTTGTCAAGGTTTGAAGATATTATAAAGAATAAGAATGAAGATAGTATGGCTAGAATTGAAGAAGATTGATGAGATTAAGGGGGGAAAAGGAATAACAAGCCTCGGCCATAACAAAGTAGAGGCAAAAAAGGAGTGTGAGGAGAGAAGCTAAAAGTTGTAGTATGACTAGAATAAGTAGCATTAGTCACTTTGGTTTAGACCAAAAACAAGTCCCTAAATAAGATTTGAGTTGAAGTATTATCGAGTAGCCTGAAGACACTAAGCCTTGAATTGTGAACTTTTCATGCCAGCATCCTATACGGCCAATGTACTGAAAGCAGGTTCTGATCTACCAGTTTGATTTTAAAACTGGGAACTAGTCCTTTTATACACTAAAAACTGTTTGTTTAGAAACAGGTATCCAACCCTGTCAACCGCTGTTGAACTGGGGGATCTCTTCAAGGTTTTACCAGTTCAGACATTTAGATTTTATTTCTTATTGTATATTTTTATGTCTGCACTTACAGTAAAGCTCAAAAAATTCTTGGTAACCATCTCCAGTTATCAAAACCCATCTTGGTGAAGAAGCAATCTTGGCATGGCATTTAGTTGAAGATGTTTTAATTTTCAAAGTGAAATTATGTGGCTATGGAGAAGTGTGGGATTTTCATTGGGGGAAAGCAATGTGAATAGTAGTGCTGAATAATGAGAAAAATGATTAAGTTAGTGAATAGAAACACAGATATCCAAGAGTCATACCTTGGTAATACTATTGGTTTAGTGAATAGAAACACAGATATCCAAGAGTCATACCTTGGTAATACTATTGGTTTTAGCGTTGACGATTTGATATTTAACAATTATAATTGGTATGAATATCATTGGCTTAATAAAACTTCATTATTAAATTATTGATAAAATTTAACTTTACATTGATGAAAATTAAATTCTTTATAAATTTATGTATTTATATACAAATTAAAGAATTGCTATGAGGTCGGTTTTTGGAACGATATTTGCACAACTTCTTTGATTCTAAAATGTTATCATACCAGGTTAAATTTTCGTACTAAAGTTCTCTTGGTCCTCTTTGTCCTCTTATAACCTAACTTTTTTATGATCTCTTCTTCATGTTCCCCAGCAAAATTTGCTTAAGAGCCTATAAGAAATTGAGCTGCAGCAAGATCAACTTACTATGACCATATGTGACTTAGTTTAACCTTTAGCTCAAATCCAGATCTTATCCTCTTACCTGTGTGTGACAACTGTTCAATGTGACTCGGTCTTGTTGGGATCTTAAATTCTGTTTACATAGAGTTTCCACTTTTGCCTTCAAGTTATTTGCCTGGTCTGTTACTAAGGAATGTTACAAAACGTGTACATTGACCTACTTGCACTGGTTGACATTCAGCCCATGTTTGACAATCATTTTTTTCAAACTCTTTTTTTTACGTACTCATTTTCAATCACACATTCACATAATAAAATATTTTACACATAAACTCAAAATTTTTCCCCACTTGTTAATCACACATTCTCCTAAAAATCAATATTCAAAAGTCCATTTTCCACAAAAAATGGTTGTCAAACAGGGACTTAATATCCACATCACCTCTTGGTACAAAATAAACTCTCCATCTATCCTTTGCTTACCAGTTAAATCAGCCTTCTTTACATGGTCTCTAGCAGGAGTTGAGGAACTAATTACTACAAATTTGAATGAAAATGAGTTGTGGGGTTGGATAAAAACTGATTGTTCACTATTAATGTAATTAGAAGTTTGTCTTAGTTGCTTGTATATTTGGTTAATGTTGGAAAATTTACTTAAGAGGTTGTAAAAGAGTTATGATCGTCAATCAAAATGGTAGTTCAACCAATAACCATTATGACACCTCTCCTTAAATACAATCAGGGTAAAAAAGAGTAGTAATTATTAGGCTGATATTGATATTAGAGAAGCTTGCATCAGAACTGTGAACTCAGGTTGCCCATCATGCTGTCATGATTTCAACAACCACATTGCTTTTAGAAACACTGCATGCGTAGATCAACTTTCGATGGTGAGTGATTTTGATTATGCAATGTCGAATTTGTATCCAAGTAGCACTCAAATGAATAGGTTATTGATTGTGTATACTATGATTTTTCCTACTGTATAATTTACCATTATCTTTTCTAGTTGATCAATCGCCATCATATTTTGCAGGACAAAGAACGTCATTTTATGGACAAGAAAGAGCCCTGCAAGGAGGTTCCGGAGGACGTGACTCGCGAGTCATTGATTGCCATCTCTTACCGACTACCAGAGACCGAGTTCATTACTGAACAGTCACCTAAAAAATCAGACAATGAGAAAGTTGTCCAACCTCCCAAACACGATGGAGACGAGAAATATAGGTCTAAGCTGATGTCGATATCCAACTCACAATCACCCGACACAAAAATCCTACCTGTTTCGCCGGGGCAAATTGATGGTTAGCTTAGGTGGCAGGGTTTTATGTGATGAATACAATGTAAAACTTATAAATTGTTGTGATTTGAAAGAAACTATTTGCAGTGACCTCAGTTTATCCCTCGAGTCACCTTGTGATTGCTCTTATTGTAATGAATTGTTAATGGCACAATATATTTGAGCATTCACATATTGACGATACTTTTCTTATAAATTCCTGTGGGTTATAGAAATTCTTTTTGCCTTCTTTTTTTAATCTTATTTTCTCCCCGTTAGAATTCTACTATTCTTGCACGTGTTTGGATATGTTTGGCCCTTAGCTAATAATCTTTGTTATCTACGCCCCTCACGTGCCGACGAGACTCAAGTCTTTCGTCAGTCTCTAATATTACGTTGAACTGTTTGACTTAAAATAATTTATTTATTTAAATATTGAAACACACGATTCAAGCCCAAGTCCAACATTCAAGTACGTAGTCTTGATCAACAATGTTGAAGATTTACCCCACTTTTCCAAGTGAAGATGCACTTCTGAAAGTAACTCAAAGGAGCGTCTCTGACCCTCACTTTAATTGTCGTAAAATAAAATTTTAAGTTTCTTTTTCTTAAATTTCTTTCCATATTCTCGATATTTTATGCGAGTCAATGAGTGTTTGTTATCTACTTTCTAATATTAGCTAATGAAGCAATGAAAAGTAAAAGGTTCGTTTTTTTTCCTGCGGTGTTCAATGTTGTGCTGCCAATGTACGTTCATGCAAATATTAGTGACACATGTATGGGTAAAGCTATTCAAACAGGGGGCGATGTGGCGCCACATTGGCCCCCTGAATGAACAGGGCCCTGTTCATCTAGCATGGTCCTACGTGCATTAATGTTGCAACTTTAGTCCTTCGCAGAGAAAAGTATAGTTATTATATCTCTAGTCGTGGTTGAGTATTCAAATCCACTAGTGCATGAGTTATGAATTCAATTATAAGCTCGTTTGGCATGACTTTTGAAAAGTCAAAAGGAGATTTTGAAATTTAAAAGTTGCTTTTAGACTCGTTTAGTTAATTTTATAAAAATACTTTTAGTTATAAGAGTTTTTAGATGAAACTAATTCAATGTGACTTCTTTAAAAAGTTTTTCAGAAGAGAGAACTCTTTAAAAAATTAATTTTTAAACACCATTTAAGATAAATTTTTCTGGAAACTTTTCTACAAAAATATAGAAGCAAAAATAGAAATCCTGTCAAAACGGATCCTATATACAATTTTTGTCCAACTACTTGTACGCATGGGCGGACCTAGGAGGGTCCTGGGTGGTAAGTGCCCCCAACTTTTGAGATTTTTTTTTTCTTCTTTTTATAAAATCGTGTTTGGTACCAATTGAAATCTAAATTTTAATCTAAATCAAAGTTAACAATTAATTTTAATAAAATATTTCATGTAATCTATAACTATTTAACTTTTATCAAAATTTACTAAAAATTTGATTTTAATCTCCACCAAATAGGGGCAAAATCACAATAAATTTGAATTTCGATAACCTGCTAATTTTAAAAATTCTCCGACGATCGCATGCTAATCGAATCTACAAATTTCTTATATCATCTCAAAACTTATTTCGAGAACTACATTATGCGCATATTGAATAGTTCAAATAGATATCGAAAATAGTTAAAAATACGTTAAACGTGAGTCTTAAAAAAAGACGTTTAACTCACATTTTTTTAAAATTCAATTATTTCATTAACATTTATTATTTTTGCGATACAAATTTATCAATGTAATTTTCATTATTTTATTAAGAAATTTTAATATGACATCAAAAAATATCGAAATTTTTAATCCGAAAAAGTCATATCCCATGTAAATTTACGGATGTAAAATTACAGGGAGTATGAGTTTTTTGGACGTGATTTTCAATTGTAAAATTTCTCTAAACTTCTTTGCAAGTTCAATTGTAACCCCTAACTTTTAAGTTCTGCGTCCGCCCCTCCTTATACGTTTATAATTTATTTTAAATTTTTGTGCATTAATTATTTATGACATTTGTTCTTTAAAAGGTGTATTTTGATATTAGACAGGATTTACTTAGGGAAAAAAGTTCTATAATACTTCATTTGGATCCATATCTGTGGATTTCAATACAATAGATCTTATAACACTTATCGGTGAAGCTTTCTATTGATTAGCAGGTCCGGCCCTGGCCCAAGGCCACTAAGGCAATGGCCTTGGGCCTCAAATTTTTAGGGGCCACTAAAGAAACCCCCAATCCACTCCCTTGGGCCTCAAATATTAAGTGGCTCTAAAAAAAGCCTCAAAAGCCCCAAAAGACCCCAAATAAAAACCATCAAACACCTATTTCCTTACCATCATTTTCAACTTTTGGTCTTCTAATATTCTCGGCTTCTTCAAGACTTCAATAGACAATGTAAATGGTAAAGTCGACCTAACACTCCGTAAAAGGCTTGGTACGAGAAAATCAGATCAAGCAGGAAATGGTAGGTACATTGTCAATTCCTATCAATATGGGGATCATTTTGAAATATTTTAGTCGAAAGGAAAGATTGACCCGATGACAGCAACATAACGTAAATATTACTTTCTTCTCTAATTGTAACTAGAGAGTAGAGATGCTTCGGCCTGATAAGTCTATCCTCATTTAATTTCTCATCTACCCCACTTTTCCATTGCACTTTCTGCTGTATATTCATATTATTTTTTCATTTTTTATTTTGAAAGAATGTGAACTTTTAGAGTTGATGTGAAAATGACATAATTTGAAGTTTAAATATATAAAATAGAATTTGGAGCAATGTGTTCTTTTGTAAAGTGTAAACTCTCTGTTTTATTAATTTCGATGAACATTTTGAGGAAGCCAGTTCTTACATTCCTATACTCTGATCCATGTCGGTTGCTAAGGATGCGGTTCATCCTTCTTTTATCCTTCTGATGTATAGTTGATCCAATGTAACGATAGATAATAGGGTATAACAACATTAGTTCCCAAAGTTTCTTTCTTCAATTTCATTTTTGAGGTTTCTTTTAGTAATGAAATTTTACCGAAAAACCAGTTTACAAAGTTTTTTTTGTTTGCTGTAATAGAGGGGTCTCATAATAATTAATCGCCTAGAGCCTCTAAATTCTCAGGGCTGGCCCTATCAATTAGTATTACGAGAAACTATATTGAATGTCTATTTTACGAGTCTTTAAGCCCCCTTTGAAGTATCTGCTCAACTATTTGGTTGCAATATATGTTACTTTTTAAAATTGTACTTTTGTAGGAGGGGAAAGAGTTGGATAAAGAACGAGTTGAGGTTGCTTATGAAGTAAGACTGATCAGAGAAGCTGAAGCCACTAGCGGACCAGGGGGATCATGGGGAGTTACGTGTCCGAAGACAAAAAAATTGAGATTGTAGTGGGGTTCTTTTAAAATTGGTCAAGTCAAAGGGGGCAAATTCAACTTTGACTTTTCCACTATTGAATATTACACAATTGGCCTAATGGTGTTCAAAAGATAAAAATGCCCTTAAGTGAATAAAACAATTACAAAATATGATTTTGTTAAAAAGACAATACCACCATTTTACTTAACAAATAAAAACCAAACACCCCTATATAAAATTACAAATTCAGTTCAAACACAGATAAAAACTCTCATCTTTTTCACTCTAGAAATCTCAAAAATATCGATAGCAGAAGGAAAAATTGTTTCTGTCAATTACTACGAATCGGTAAGTATATTTTCGTATGTTTAATTTTGTTATACTAAAATGTGTGTGCTTTTTACTCGATAAATTAAGATTCGACATAGGTAACAGAGAAATTTTTTTAGTAGATCTGTATAATATTTTTAAGTGAATGGGAAAAAAATTCATTTGCATAATTTTTCGACTTAATGTTAAGAAAACAATGGGCGAAATCTCCTATTAAAGACGATTTCGCTTGTTGACATGCAAATTTTCACCTATTAACCACTATTTTGTTTTTTTACTTTCTGTTCCCAATTTAATTCGAATTTTCGAATGTTCATTTACAAATTCTGTTTTGCCATATGAGGCTTGTACTCCTAATTTGTTATTTTAGTGATTTTGAATTGGATGAAAATGATAGATAGTTATGGAAATGGACGGATAACATAAAAGGTAACAAACCAACACATATAACAGTCTACATCGTACGAGGAACTGTACCGTGATATACAGAACAAGCTGAACGTAGATTAATCTCAATACAATATGGTACTGAGATATCAATACGTCGAGAATTTGTCATATTCAATTCCACCTTGAAATACTACATCTGATATTGACGTAAATTATCTGTATGACTTGAACAAAGAGCAACGGGCACCGATTTTCATGACTTTAGTGAGGAAGGAAGACAAGGTAAACATGAATATTCGGACGAACATGATAGTAATGCAAATGATTTTTGGGATACAGTGGAGATAGCTCGGGATGATGATGCTGATATTCCCGAGACAATTATTGTTCACCGTGACACCGCTGTAAGCACATACTTCAATCGGCAGTTCAGGACAGCAATGTAAATGAATTTACAAATGAAAATTTAATGACTTTATCCTATCAGAGACATGAGCTGGGTCAGAGCATAGGGGCCGGAACGAGCTGACCTTCATCTAATTCTTCACATGTGGTTCTGGATGATGAAAATCTGTATGTTGAGAAACTGTTTGAAACGAAAAAAAATTTGCAGGAAGCTATACACCGCTGGCATTAAAATACATCTTTGAGTTCAAGGTAAAGAAATCAAACAAATCCTTGTTAACACTTGTTTGTGTCGGCGACAGTTGCCATTGGCGGTTGCTTTCAACTAAGATGGACACGAATGATAATTTTGTAGTTCGCAAGTATACACGGGAACATACTTGCGAGTTGGGGATTCGTCAAAACAATCACAGGCAAGCTCGATCATGATTTATTGGTCGACAGTTAATGCACAAGTATTAGGACCTACATACGATCTACAGACCTTTAGATATCATTAACGACGTCCGACGAGAGTACAGAGTGGTCATGAGCTACCGAAGACTTGGAAGGCCAAAGAATGTGCGTTGGAGGATTTAATGGGCTCGGTCGAGGAGAGTTATGCTAAATTGGCCAGATACTGCCATATTTTGGAGACAACTAATCATGATTCCACTTATTCCATTGAAACGGAGGGCGAGAATTGCTTTAAATATTTATTCATGGCTCTTGGACTATGCATTAGAGAATTTAAAAATGCAATGCGACCCGTAATTTTAGTCAACGGTACAACTCTGAAATCGAGATACGGGGGCAAGCTGATTATCGCTACATGTCAAGATCCCAACATCCATATTTACCCACTTGTATTCTGCATAGTCGACAGCAAGAATGATCGTCAACGCGTTGGTTCTTTACGAATCTTAGGGAAGTGATCGGGAAAGTCGATGATCTTACCTTTGTAATTGATTGGGGTCAGTCTCTAATAAATGCTATCGCTGAAGTTTTCCCCGAGGCACATCATGGGTACTGCATGTACCATATATGGGGTAATCTCAAGACTAGATACCGGGGCCAGTGCATTGTTTCATTGTTTAGGAGGGCGGTCGAAGCTTACAGTGTCGAGGAATGTAATAAGTTTATGATCGAGATAGAAAATAAGTCATTGTCGGCATGTGATTAGCTTACAAAAATGGGGATAGAACATTGGGCGCATTCACATTTTGCAGGACGTCGGTACAATTTGATGACGTCGAACAATATGGAGTCTCTGAATGCATTGTTCAAGAAGAATTAAGAGTTTCCAATTCTCGGAATGATTGAGAACATCCGTACCAAGCTGCAGCAGTGGTTTCACGACCGAAGTGTGGAATCGCATAACTACTCGAGCTGGCTAGCCCCGACTCAAGAGGATAAATTGTTCAATACCGCAGAGGTTGCGAGGAAGTTGATTGTTGAACCGCTGGAGGAGTCGCGATTCTTCGTACACTGTGCACGTCATGTGGCATACATGGTGGACCTGACTGACAACACATGCACTTGTACTCGACTTCAGCTGGAGAGTTTTCCATACGACCATGCAGTCACGGTAGCTTTGAGCAGAGACTTTGCAGCGAGAACATTGTGCTCTCATTATTACAAGGCTGATTGTTGGAGAGTTGCATATGTTGAGAATATATTTCCCATACCGAATGAATCCGATTGAGAAGTCCCTGACTGTATTCTCCCACTTAATAGTTTATCGCCATCGGTAGTTGAACCGCGTGGCCCCGGACGTCCACGAACTTCTAGAATACCCTCTACTAGAGAGTTTTCTCAACCGCGTCGGTGCTGCAGATGTAGAGCAGTCGGCCATACTCGCCAAACTTGTACGAGTCAGATTTCCCTGAATGACAATTAGTCAAGTATGTAATGGTATTGCCGATAAATGAACAATATTTGGATAATCATTTTAGTGTAATTTGTTAAAAATGAACAAAATTCAATGATTTCGTACAAATGAATCCACGAAATTCAATTTACAATTTTTAAAAGTATTAAATAAATGAATCAACAATTAAATGTACAACGTTTACGAATCACACACGAATTCCCACAATTCACATGCTAATTTATTTCTCTAAATTTCTATCCATGCCTGGTTGATTCTATCAACCTTCTATCTTAAACTCAAAAATTCAATGTATTTCATTGCAAAAATGCCACAATCGTCCCTACAATGGAATAATAAATGTGTTAGTTCGATAAAAACTCAGTTTCAAAGTTAAAAACAAAATATAAATACTTGCGATCTCGACTGCCTCGCTGTCGTTTGGTCCCGCATGATGGCTAGCCTGTCATTAACATTCACGCCCGCTAGGGCAGCCATCAACGGAACTATCACTGTAAGCGGCTCCAAGAAAGTCTCAAGCTGCCTTATGTCAGATATGAATGGTCGGAGTCGTACACATACATCGTGGAGTCAACAAAAACAAACTCTACGACAATGATATACTGGTTCACAATCACTGGAACATATATACGTGTACAAGCCTCCCATGCCTTTCCCTCGAACCTCGACAATAGCCCTACGACCCATTCGGCCATATATTCCGGCAGCACATACTCGTTACCGGTACTTTGCAGCGCTCGATGCTCAATGTCAACAGCACCAACAAAAAACTTGGTGCTCAATATGATCCGACCAGGCATGTCGAATGATCGTAGATATCGTAGAGCTCGATCTCGTAATAATTCCATGGCTATATCGACGTGCTACATCAAGAAATATATATAAAAAACAAAATAATTATGTATACATGAGAAATAACAATATAACTATTTCACTTATATCGTCGACGAGCCACGTCAAGTGGTGATGTCGTGAAACCACTTATAAGCATTCGAGATCGTCTTCGTTCCAACGATGCGACTATCTCTGAAAAAAGAAAGACATAGAAATTGTTAAAAAGATATATAGATGAGTTAGCATATCGTACTTCACTGAAGTATTGAAGTTGTAAAATACTTACTCAGGCTTAATCATTCTCCACTCCGTCTCAAACGCTTTCCATTTAGTTGCGTCCACCTCCAGGAATAGATTGGGGTACATCCCGTCGACTAATGTCCTCCTCTTCGCTTCGGCCGTGAATGGAGAAACGACGTACTGCGAAGGCATTCGGACCCTCTTGCCGATCACCTGTTCCGGGGCGTCAACAACATGCATTTTCCCTGCAGCTACGTTAGGCGTACGCTTGTCCTCCACCATGGGGACCACCATCTCCTCGGGGGCCAATGCCTCGTCATATTCTCCTCCCGGCTCCTTACCACCACCACGATCGTGGTTACCCCCTCCGGCTCCCTACCTCCTTCGGGGCCTCTATCCTACCCTCATTCGGGGCCTCCGTCACCCCCTTCGGGGTTAACAAATATGATTGCAATGCATCATTAAGATCTACCACGTGGCGACGTAGAACAACGACATCATTAGATAAATCCTCGATCCGTCCCCTAAACTCACGTGTCATCTCCCCCATCTGCTCTGCTATCGTCCCCATCTACTTCGCAAATCTCGGAGCATCTCGCCCATTCGCTCTGCCAATGCGCCCATCTGCTCTGCCTACTCTCTATGTATCTCGCCCATCTGACCCGTTATAAATACTGCCATGCGGTCATATAGATTAGTGGACGGTGGAGAAGGTTCCCTGATCGGCGGCGATGATACCCACGGCGGGAGTGATGCCCTCGGCGACGGCGATAAGTCCCTAGGCGCTGGTGAGGCCCTCGGCTGTAGCAGTGAGACCCTCGGCGAAAGTGATCGTCGATCTACTGGACCGCGCTCCTACACGAATTGGAACTTTAAAAATAATTATATTTAATGAAAATTGGGTAACGCATAGAAAACTGTAATCAAAAAATTATATTAAATTCACGTACCTCATCTCGGTAGAGGATGGAATCAGATACCTGGCCGGCTTTATCGTGCGGAGTGGCCAATTCACGTACATATCCATGAGCTTCCTCCTCCATCGATGGCATCAACTCCGTAATGGCTTCAAGCGGGCATACCAACATTTCGACTAGTTAATGATCACGTCATCATATTTTGGAACTACATACTACATAAATCATTTTATTATCTCATCTGAGGGTCGTCGAGGAGAGCTGATAACTTCTCTTTCCGTGGATATCCATCTGCTCGGAATGCTCGCCAATGATACATTTGAGGGCAGCGTGTCTCCCCTCGACTCACAAACCAGGTACCAAGGACAGGGACCGTCTCGTACGCCCAGATGTGCAGCACATACAATTATTATATTCATATTTATTGTAAACAATATTTTTATAATAAATTATGTCAAACATTTACCTACACGGCAAGGGGCAATTCGTA
>OU503045.2:10403405-10416843 GCA_912172775.2 Fraxinus pennsylvanica
TACATACATATATATATATATATATATATATATATATATAGATGTTGAATAAATTTAGTTTAAGGTCTTACTCTACCAATTCGAAGTCCCAATTTAGTGGGCCTAGTTAATGTAAATTATGCATACGGATGTGTTTCATTCTTTTTTTTCTCTCTTATCTTCATATACGCACAAAAATACACGAGGAAGACAACAAAAATTCATTTCTTACAATTCGTCCTCTCCAATACCCACTTGTAATAGGATTTGAGAAACCCATCCTTCAAATCATAATGGTAATTTTGTGTTATAAAAGGTTAATTACCGAAGTAAAGTCTTGGCTCTAGCCCCCTCTAGAAAAGAATTGTCTCATTGCAACATTGTATCGCGTTGCAATCTCGGCAACTTATTTTTTACGATATTACCCTTATCGTTTTCTTCTTGTAGATAAGCAATATAAATAGAAATTAAAAGATATCTTGAAGTCAATATGCAATTCTCAAAATCAACAATAAAAATAATTTTTCTAACTTTTAGTCCACAAAATCTTTCATATATAAATTGGAAAGATAACAGAAAAAGAAAAAGGATACTTCCCACATGCTACAACTTCTTCAAGATTTTTTAATTTTGTTTTTTAAATTTCATTTGATGTTAACTCTGCTGAGTTCTGACTGACGATACCAATGACCCGGCTAAAAACGAAGAATAACCCCAATGACTTTTCTTGATTCATTTATTCACCCACCATTCTGACTTTTCTTGATTCATTTACACATTTGTATTTCTTTCAGCGAAAAAAGAAGAATAACTCCAATGACCCGGCGTTTGACTTTTCTGAAACCGGATTGCAATAACTCGAACACTCCTCACTGTTTTTAGAACCCCTTTTTTTCCCTTGATTTTGATGGGTCTAAAATTCTCACTACGTTTATTCAATCAAAACACAAAGGTAATAAACCCAGTTGCCATCGAAAGTTTTCTTGAATAAATTTTGCATCTGAATTTAGTTTTTTTTCTTGAATTTATGGAATTCAGTGAATTTTTGCATGTTTCTAGGAATTTATTGTTGTGGGATTTATGGTGATCGAATTTTATAGGTTCGTGACTAATTTTATAATCTGTATTTTATTCTATTCGTTTTCATTTGCCTTTTGTTTGTTTCTTGATTCATTTGTTAACTTCTTGTTGGTACTGGTGGTATTACATAGAGCTTTAGTGAAAATTGATTTTGTTTCGTATATTATTATTATTTTTATATATAATCCTTATTCTCTTTTTATTTGAATTTATTTTCTTGTCAGTCTAGTAACTTTGAATTTCGCTTCTTGAAACTAACATATTAATGTACTCATGCCCGGAATCACTGGACTTTCTTTTCCAGAAATTTTTTTGATTGCAATGTCTCTTTTGCGATAAATTGTTGGTGTTTAGAATAAATTGTAGGATAAATTGAATTCTGTCAGCGCCCCACCCCCACCAAAAAAAAAGGACGAGAAAAGAATAATGATCTAGTGAACTAATGCACGGTCTCTAAATAAGTCAAATCTGATTTCTAAGATATGCTGTTTATTCAACAAGAAGAATTTAGTTTCCATCTGGATATGAACGTATATTGTTATTCAATTGCATAATTGTCAAATGTGCAGTCCTTCGTCGCAATACTCATAGATAATTTGAGCCAAGGTTGCCTCGCCTTATATACGAAAGCCTTCAATAAGAAGTTGATATTTTTTGTTGAATGTTGAGCAAAGATACAAGTCGTTGAAAGCCAACTTCGCTAATTTCTTAGCTTTTGATAATTTGATAGTGAAACTTCATTGGTTTCCTTACTGGAAGTGACATAAATTTAGCATATAAAGTGTTCCTTCCATGGTGGTGTGAGGTCGGTCTATATTTAGAGGCCCAATCAACGCTACTATCATTATCTCGTTTACATCTAGGTTACAGTTGTTAGCTGTTGGTTTTAAGTATTATATTCTTCTTCGTCTTGAATGATTTTGAACTGGTTCTTGATTCAATGGATCCTTGCAGATTATCAGAATGAGGGAAGATTTGTAAAATGTTGAGATGGTATTAACTGTTGGGATGCACTGAATTTGTGTTTTCTAAAGGACTTCGAATTGAAAAACTAATGTCTTCTGGTAATATCACTATGAATGGCCACAAAGATAATGAGATTCAGCAGCAAAGCTCAGATTTTGCTAGCAGGTAAATCACAAACCTTCTTTTATGAAAGTGGTTTCCATGAATGTTTATTGCTTATATATCAAGCCAATTTCCATTTGTGCACAGGCACACCACTGAATCAAGTTCAGTATCAAAGAATGTGAAGGGAAAAGACGACATTCAAGATCAAGAAACCATGGTACTAGTATTTAGCTTTTGTTACTACAAATATTTGGTACTTCTTCGGTTTTTGTCGTAAATGTTATGTTTTATTATGGAGAAAATACCGTTTCTTCATGTTTCCTGATTTAGTACGCGTGCAGGAACTTTTTTCAAAGGCTAAGTCACAGGAGAAGGAAATCCAGTATCTTCGAGAACAAATTGCTCTTGCGAGTATTAAGGTAAGATATATGCTTTTAGATTAAATTTGTCATGCTTTAATATATCCTCCAGGAAGATTATGCTTGTCATTTGTTTATGATGTCAGGAATCACAGTTGCTGAATGAGAAATATGCTCTAGAGAGGAAATTTTCTGAGTTACGAATGGTTTGTATATTTTTGTTACTGGCCTTGTTCCTTATTCCTATATTACTAATCACTGACTATTTTCTCTTTTCCTTGCTACATGAAATAACGTACACTATATTTTCATTTTTTATATGATAGGCTCTGGATGAGAAGCAAAATGAAGCTATAACTTCTGCGTCGAATGAGTTGGCCCGCAGGAGAGGTGATCTTGAAGTAAATTTAAACTTGCTCAACGAATTAAAGGTAAGTGCTTGATTAGATCTCCAATTCTGGCATATCTGAATTTTTTTGGTACTATTTGTTGTCTTTTGTCCTTTTGTAAAGAGTAATGCTATGTAGCACCGTTGATGCTTAGCACTTGTATAGGTGGCATGTACTTGTAGGATGTGATGCCCACTCCCCTCTTGGTTCAGTGCTACATAGCATTAGTCTTTAGTAAACTAGACATATTTTCAGTTCGAACTTCTTAGAATAAAACAAAAGTGACTTTTCCAGCACGGGCAAAATTTTATGTTGGTTTCTTTTGAGGATCTCTTCTTTCTCCAATTATTGCTAAAATTTATATTTATGTGTAGAATGGGAATCTTTTCTTTCTGCTACCTCTTGGAATGAACTGAAAGGGGGTCGTGCATGTTATTTGAAGTTCTAAGATGAAGGTGTCGACAGTACTTATGTGCCTGCTGTCTCATGTTTAGCAAAATCGAAATGATACACTTTGTTTGAAATATTATTGCATCTTTGAACCTGACTGCAATCCCTGTTAATGTATCTGAAATAGCTCACTCGCTAGAGATCTTGTGAGTCATATGAATATGCTGTGTTCAATACTGTAACAATAAACTTTTTTCTGTAGTTATGTAATCATCATCCAATCCTTGCGTAAATTTTAGTTTAAATGACTTTCTCTGCCAATTTATGGAACTGTGTAGAATTTTTCTCTCAATCTAACTTCTTGAAATATGTTCATGTCATAGAGTGCGCTTTCTGTCGTTCAATACTCTGTCCTTCACTTCTCGTTCTCTTTTTCTTTTCCTTGCTCTTTGGATTTGTATCCTCAATATTTAATGTGATTCAGGTCGCAGAGGATGAGAGACATATTTTTATGTCATCTATGCTAGGGATATTGGGCGAGTATGGTTTTTTGCCTCATGTTACAAATGCCTCTGCCCTCACCAACAGTGTAAAGGTGTGGATTTCAGCAAAGAGTAATATACTTGTGATGCTATAATCTTTTAGCTTCATTAGATCAACATCCTCGCATCTATTGCATGAGATAAACCTGCAAGCCATGTTTCACCTTCTTTTTGAGCCATTAAACATGGTCTACTCCAAGTGGGTGCTAAAGAATTTCTTTATCTTTGGCCTGCAAGCCATCATTTTCTTTGAACAAAAATATTTCTGTACTAGAAATGTTTTTACTTGGGAGAACTGTAACTGGCCTCATGGGCGACAAAACAAATCTGACTATGTTTTCATGGAGTTTGATGTGGCAGAAACAAGTGCTGCTACAGTATGATTACAAATTTTCAAGATATATTAGCTTTGGTTCAACTTCATAAGATGACAATAATCCATCCAAATTCGTGAAATTTTCTTCATAGTTTTATGATAATCACTAATTATAGACATTTTTAACAAGACTTGCACACTCAGTTTTTTTTTTTTTTACGCTTTGAGTTCTTTTAATTTTTGCAGCACTTACATGACCAATTGCAGTTGAAGATAAGAACTTCACATGTAAGATCATTATTTGTTGCTATTGAGAGCTCCTTGTTATTATGAATTTTATTGTATTTAATGGCACGAAGGATGTTTAGTTCTAACCTTAGGTAAAATGAACTCTTTGCCCTAGTAGTTTTCTGCACACCATTGACTTGAATGAATTAGTAGTTTGTATGCTATTAAACACCCATTGAGTAGCTTTGCAGTTTTATTTGTATATATCAATAAATAAGTGTATTCAGAAAATGAACCTCTTTGCGCAAGTATTTTACTGCACACTGTTGACTTGAATGGATGAAGCCTTTGTATATATGCAGTGTGTTCAGATAATATGCTATAGCATCTCAGGTACAAACACACATGCACTGGGAGGCTTTGGCTTCAGATTAATTATTTTCGACAATCTTGACCATTGGCTAGTGCTTTACATATTTCATATTCCAAAAATAGAGAGGTTTGTTGCATCTTTAATTGCTCCTCTCTAAATGTGATTGATAGCCCCAGATTTCCTGTATGCTGGTCTTCTTTAAGTGGACTCAGAGAATTACAACCTATTTCTTAGAATATAGGTCAGTTTTTGGTTCTTGTCCTCTGTTTTGCTTGGATTTATTATTGCATGTTGCTGACTGTGAGTTGCTTGGGCGAGTAATGGGTTTAAGTATCATATATCTGCTTTTAGTGAAGCAATTGAAGTATAACTCGCCTCAATCATGTTACATTTAATCAATTAACAAATAAATTCGAAAAACTACAGTGATAATCAAATCCCAATAATTGGGAGAAAGAACTGACTGCTTATGCTGTGTTGGTTGGACTTGAATCCAAGAGCTTGTAGTCTTGATGCCTCAGCTTTCACCATTGGAGTTGGGCCTCATGGGCAAGTTTCAAAGACCTGGCATATGACGAAAATGTTTAGTACCATTTAGCTCTTTTTTGTTTCTCTTGCTTTAAATATTCCATGTGATACTTTGATTGATTATATTTCGAATATTGTGAATGGACTTATGTCTGCACTTATAATGACAATGAGATATATTCTCTTCACTCAAAATTAGTTATGATTATTACATTCTTCTCTAAACACTTGCTACTTCCAATTTACCTATTTCCTCTATCTGCTGACTATTTGCAGTCGATTAAATTTTGATATTCGTGCTGTTACATTTTGGTTGACATTGCTGAACTACCATCACCCTAAGTTATTTTGTTTAAGCTTGTTAGTCAATAGTCATGGTCGATAATATTCTATTGCTTTTCGGGACTAATTTATGCTGCAAACGCTTATTATACTAATATAGTATTTGTATCTCACATTCAATTCCATGTATTCACTACCTGATTTTCTTCTCATTTCCTGTCATGAGCATTTACTTCTTCAAAACAATTATATTTATGGTATACTACTGCTCCATCAACTTCTTGTTGATGTATTTTATTTATGATAATCCTATAAGCCAATAATTAAATGAGCATTTACTTCTTCAAAACAATTATATTTTATTTCTTGTTGATATATACATTTTCACTATAAAATGTGTATTGTCACTCAGTTCTTTTTGTTGCTTCCGTGTAATGCAGTGTTTTATTAAACTTCCTTGTATTTAGCCTGTAAAATCTTGTCACGCCTTTTAAAATACTTTGAATGAGTATATGTCTTTACTTTGTATATAAGATACTCCTTGAGGATATCGCCGTCTGTGATGTTTTATTTTTGGTTGTAGGCCATAGAAGTTACATTTAATTGAAAAAAATGTGGCCTCTAAATTATTATTTCTTTCATTTATTATTGTTTATACTGCTTTATAATGGTTGGTAAATAAAATATACGTTAAAATGGTGAATATATCCACTATGATAAAGCTATGCCAGTGAAGAACTTTTGAAACTAAAGATTTGCACTTGAAAATTATAGAGTTCTCTGTCAAAGAAGTGTTTTCTTCCATCAAATGCCAGATGACTTCTGTATTGGCAAATATTGAGAACCATTATTTGCTTTTCCCATTTAAGAGGAGATACTTATTTTTTAGTTCTACATTTTGGTGGTTGAATTCAATGCTAGCTTATGCTTTGAAACATCGAATATACTTTTGTCACTTTTGGGAAATCATATTTATAATTTATTATTTTTTAGTTACCCCTCATTCTCTGGTATTATACTTGTGAGCAGTCTGTTAATGGAACTAATGAGGAAAAATCACAATGCAGGCCAGATTGCAAGAGTTAAATTTCATGATTGGAAATGATGGTAGAAATGTTTTCGACAAAGAAATTCCTAGTACAACTTTCATGAATGATGAACTCCCAAGAAGTTCTATGGTACTGTCTACTTTGATTGCCTCAAGCTAAATTGCTTCTTTAAATTCATTATTCCCTCTCCTTTTTAAAGAAAAAATCCATTAACTTTTTTTCTTCCGTTTTCTGGGTGTTCATGGTTTCTCACACTATAACCAGTATAGTGAGCGGCAACATTTGGAAGCTGTCAATAATGTGCCAAGAGATGTCCAAGGCAGTGATACTACGCGAATGACTGTGCCCGACACTGATAGGTTGGCTTGAACTTCTGAGTTTTTCAATGATGGTTTAACTTTCACATGTTTATTACTAAGAATGGTTTCATCTGCTTATCAATTTAATTGTATGGCAAAGATCTAGCCTTATTGCCTCAAGACCTTTCACATATTCACTCATAAACGCTGCAAACAAGTGTAAGAGTTTTGAATCACACGATTTGATCCATCAAAAATCATTTTGTGCAGTACTGGATGTCTGTCTTGAAATGATTTTTCATTTTTTTCCTGGTGTTTATTTATCCATGATTATTATCTTTAGTTTATCCATGATTTTTGTATTAGTTTATACAGATTGTACATTATTATGAGATGTGAAGCTTCATGCTTTTTTTAATATTAAAATGTAGCATTCTTGCTTTTTCTCTCCTCATTTACCTTATTTCTCATTAATTGGATCACTCCATTCTACATGTCCTTGAGTTTCTGAAATTGCTTTTCTTGCATTAGCTTCTAGTATCATTTGGTTTCCATCCAGATATTCAGAATTTCTCAATGTATAAGACCCTGTATCACCAATTCTTCAAGTCATTTAATCAGTGACTTACTAATGTTCAGGCCTAAGTCTTGGGTTGTTACCAATATGCTTTCCTTCATTTATGTTAAGTTGTGTTATTACTTGGGCCTGCCAAGTTTTCTGCTTCAATGGTGGCTGCCTGGAGAGATTAGTTTTCCCAAGTGCAGCCACCAAGATTTCTGATGCTTAAATCTTATCATTGTAAACCTCAAATTATCATTTTTTAATCTAATAGAATTGTAATAATTGATTTATTCTAAGGGAACCTTGTGCTGCATTGCCGTTTCATGTTCCAAAATTCATGTTCTTAGCTAAGTAAGGCCCTTGTATATTATCGAAAGAGAATGCTAATGTTTGCATGCCCGCGGTATTTATTTATATTTTTGGAGGTCATCTGTACTTCCAATTTGATGAGAAGCATAAATTCTTTGAAAACATATATTTTAATTAAGCATTCCATCTTGTTTATTAATGTTGCCAGTGTAGGATCCGCATTTTAATCTACAACTGATATTCTATTGGCTTTTTTTCCTGTTATTTTCCCAAGTATTGGGTGTGTGGTAAAATAGAAACTTTTCATTCTTCTAATACGCAGTTTACATTAATTATCTTTTAGCAATGTAGTTTCTTGTTCATGCACAATTAGTGCTTTTGAGTATCTTTCTATTCCTCTGAATTATTGATTCCAGTTTCCAATGTATTTACCAATGTGATTACTCATCTATGCCAAAGACGCATATAATGAACGTTATTATGTTGAGACTTGAAGCAAAATTATAGACAAAGCTCCAACTAAATTATAGACAAAGCTGCAGTTGGAGAAAATCAGGGATTTCATCTACCTTATGACTAACGATTTAATCCTTTCTGTAGAATACAATAAGTTTCATAATATGATTGTATAATCCAGTTTATTTTATTTGGCACAACTACACTGGAAGCTAGGAGAGACTATGGCCATACATATATCCTAATTCTTGATTGATACTATCCTAATGAAACAGCTCATAATGTGGCAGGATAAATTTTTTCCCCTCATTTACATTTTCTTAGAACTCCGGATTCTGCTTCAATTGTTACCTTGTTACTTGGGAAAATTCTTCTTCATGCTGAGTGCTGACTGATTAAAATTGCAGAAGTTTTGCAGGGCGTACTGTTGATAATTTGCTTGACAGGAATGGACAGCAGAGAGGATCTGAGCAATGGGAAAATGAACAATCTTTCCATCAACGAACGATGGGTGATGGAGTTCCATCCTTTGGTTTAGAAGGTGATATACCATATATCCTTTGACAGGTCTCTTTATCTTCTTTTTTTGCAATCTGTAATAAAAGATCTTCCTTCAGAAGTGGGTCCTGGAATAGAAGCCTTTCAAATAATTGGGGAGGCTAAACCAGGAGGCAAACTCTTAGGCTGTGGATATCCTGTACGAGGAACTTCTCTTTGTATGTTCCAGGTATGATCAAGATTACTTATATGTAATGGAAATATATTTTAAGTTACTTATATTGATAAATGAAATTTCGTGGTCACCAATTTTTTCTCTTCTTATCAGTGGGTTCGCCATTATCCGGATGGAACTAGACAGTACATCGAGGGTAAGTATATGAATGTCTTCTCATTTTTTCTAATGGATCTTCAATGACAATACTTTTGTTTAATTGATGTAGTGGAAGACATATTGGAACTTGTTTTTATATATATATAAAATTTGCATTAAAAAATCTCTCTTACCTCTATTTTTGTGTTTGTATCAGGAGCCACTAATCCGGATTATGTAGTGACAGCTGATGATGTGGACAAACTTATAGCCGTTGAATGCATACCAATGGATGAACAAGGACGACAGGTATATGAATTTATGTTTTGTACATTATGAAAATCACGCTGTTGAATGCCTTAACAATTCCTGAAGATGCAGTATGATCTAATATCCAACGAGACAAAGTTTTGTATGATTTATTCAGTAAAATTCCCATACATTTTCTGCATGACTAATGCATTCGCTCATCCAAGTTTACCCTCGTATTGACGTGGTACTAAAAGGATACATCTGATTATAGATAAAACTCACTAATTTGCAAGAATTTAATCCGTTCGTCCCTTATTTTAGTAAAGGATATGATTACATTTGATTTTTCCATAAATGTAAAGGTTGATCATATGGAGTGACTAAAAGGATTCAATATAGACTACCCCAATTAGTTTACTATTGTTGCCTATTAAGCATTATTTTCTGATGGATACTTAATAAAAGTAACAAGTGAACTATAATGATAACATAGAAAAATATTAATTATACATCTGAACTACAACTCGTCCAAGGAGATGTGGATGTGGGGGTAGGATTTATTTCTGGTAAGATGGTTGTGTTGGCACTTGCGCCCTTCCTTCATTTCTGGGAATATTTAATATTTTTTTGCTCGGTAGGTCTTTAATTAATAAATTTGGGTTTCTTATTATAAGAAAATACTTCTCATCCAGGGAAACTTAAATATTTATTGGTTTAAGATAAAATCTATATTTTTATCTCTTCTATATTCTTTTTAAATAGTTTCTAATTGATGCCCCCTTCTCTCTATACAGTATAAGAATGCTAAACTTCTTAGTTGTACACCAAATTGTCATTTTCAGGGAGATATTGTCAGAATTTTTGCCAATGATCACAAGAAGATAACATGTGGTAAGTGCAATTGCCTTGAAAGACGATATTCCCATTTCAGTGCTGTCATTCATATTTTTGTACAACAGACTGATTGTTAACAATTTTTTGACTGCTTGGGGAAGTTTGTAGTAAATTTTCTTAATCATATTTCGGAGCATAGCTTGAGTGTATAACCTTTTTCCTAGTGTATATGGCTCATTTATGCCTGTTATTTTCACTTTACGTTAGGAACCTTGATAATATACGTGATTGTAGACTGTACCTGAAGGAAGGATCCCTTCGAGAGTGAAATTTAAGGCACTACATTATTTGGAAGGCATTCGTAGATGAAACAAACAGCTATGCAGCATAATATTCACAAAGGAAACACTTCTTGCCTCTTTGTTCGCTTAATATGTTTGAGTAAGGTTGATTTGTTAATGGCTCATTCTTTTAGTGAACTAACAAATCTCAAATACAGAGCTAACATCCTGATCTTCAATTTTATTTATCCATTGAGTAGTAGTCTACACAAAATATTGGTCTTTGTTCTTGTTTTGATACAAATCACAATATTTCCAGAAAATGATTTCATAGATATCAATTGTATTTGAGTGACCACGCTCATTTGTGAATGGAGAAAAAATCTGTATTTGTTCATGTTATGACATAAAAGGTACATCTTTGTACGGCTCAATGGATAACCATGCTCGCTCTTTATCATCTGCTAAGTTGGTGTTAGACCCCAATTAAATTCCAGTAGGATTCTTCCCAATCAACTTCTTTTGTGATAGTGTTAGAAATCTTATAAAGATAATTCCTATTTGAAATTGCTGGAAAGTATATAATTCTTTTTTAATTTTATGACATGTTTGGTAAGGTGGATTGTATAGTACTGTAGAAAATAAATATAAGCTAAAATCTTGTTTGTATAATATTCTGTCTAGTCAAATATTGTGTATCAAACATGCCTTTGATATTTAGTCCCTGCTAAGTCTAAGTCTAAGTCAATAATTAATTTTAACTACATATTTAGTGGGACTCACAATTTTTCAACCATACATTTCATCAACTTTTATTAATATTTACTAAAAATCTAATTTTGATCCCTGCCAAATGGGGTCTTAACCTTTTTTCTGTGTTACACAACTAGTTTCAAGCCAACAACGCAATTATTTAACAATTGTGCTTTGAGGTTAACCTTTGAAAGGGAAAGCCAACATAAATACCATTTTCCCAGTCCCTTCTCCTTACCTAAATGAGAAAAAAATAGTAAATGCGATGATGACTGCAAATAGTGGGTCTTATCCTGATTAGGCTTTTGCATATTCTTTTTATGAAAATATTATGTAACAGTTGCCCGTCGAAATGAATGTTATCTGATGAGTGGTTTGCTATATCCAGACGAAGAGATGCAAGAGGAGATTGATACTTATCTTTCCGAAGGCCAGGCAACATTCAGTGTCCAAACACTGGTAGGTTTTACTCAAGCACACATTGAGTTCTTAGAGCAAATGAAACTTTGTTTTTCTGTTTGTTCTTTTTTCCCCCCTTTTTACAAGTTGAAGTAGCATCTTGGCTTTCTCGGTTTCTCTTTATTCTGGAGAAATTTTTCTTGTAATCTTCACCACTTTCGTTGCACATTCATTCCTTTGTCACCCTTCTTCCAATTATGTTGGGGCCAAAGCCACTTACAAGAATGATGAGGCAAACCTAATATCACCATTTCTCTTAATCAGAGCTCAATATAAGATTTTAAATTTGATTTCAGCAGAAAGGACACGTGATCCTTGTTAATGTTTTAAGGTCACTGCTAATTTATATCCTATGGAATGGGACTTGTGTTTATAAATGTATATTTGATTGATAACTAACGACGTTTCAAAATTTTCTGCCATGTCCTTTTAACATGTATATATTTTTTTGAATGCCGTTCATTTAATATATAACTGATCAGCTTCTTGCTTGAAGATTCAACAGTTAGATTCTTCAGAGAACTGGGAGCCAACAACTGTACTTTTGTGGGGCTCGGGCTTTCAGGTTAAGGTTGAGAAAACTCAAGATTTGTTAATTGCAGAGAAATATTCTAAGGACCTTTTGGTATGTTACTTTGAGCCAATTAAATTTTTTAAAAAAGCTCTTCTACAACAATTAAAATCTAAATTTATCAACTGATTAGAATTCATGTACTGCTTGTGACATGTCTCGGATAAATAGATGTTAGCTTTATGTATATAACTTGATAGGAGAATTTGTAGTTGTTGGATAACAAACTGTGAGAGAATATGTTGGGACACCTCCTGTTGTAATACTTCATTCTTACATTTGCAGATCAAAATACCTGGTGGCCTCTCAGCACAGTTTGTTTTGACCTGTTCAAATGGCTCGTCATATCCGTTCAGCACATATAAGGATATTCGGTAGTGTACCATTTTCACTTAAATTTTTATCTTATTAATTGGATCATGAATTTCTTCTTCTTGTTAAGCAAATGTGCTTTTTTGCGTACTTAGGTTATTTCTTTAATGATAGCAATATTGAAACTCTAAATCTACTTCAAGTTAAGCTTAGAAAATTGAATTCGTGTTCTAAAAGATATTGAGGCAGCAAATCAAATGAAAACTCAAATTGGATTTCGCCTCTGCTTAAAAGATGTCATCCTCCAGCACCAAAAATAGTATAGATAATGTATGTATGTATGGTTTAAAAATACTTTGCAGGAATTGATGGCAAGAATTCTTCACATTAGAATGTTCTTCCCCCTTTTCTTTATGTTTAGACCTTTTTAAGGAGTAATCTGTTTACAAAAAGAACCTTAGCACGAATACTTTGTCGGTTTGGACAAACTAGCTGTGATTTGATACCAAATGCATCATTGTGACATATAAGTTTTTAAATTGTTTTTGACATTTTCTAACTCTTGGTCTTGTCATTTTCTTCATAATTCGTTTGTTATTGGGTCGATGTACTGGTTGGTAAGCAAAATAATTAGTTCATATATTTTACTTTCTTCCATGAATTAATGATTTCTCACAAGATGCTGCTTCATTGTCCTTGTAGAATGAGAGATACAATCGTGCTGACAATGAGAATCTTCCAGGGCAAGGTACTCTTTTCTGCATGTTATTACAGCATGGCATATAGTTCTGTGAAGCATTGGAAACTAACTTTATGATAATGTTTATTAGAATCCCACATTGTTTGGAAAAATATAAATAATCCACTTAATAAGGTGATGGCAATCCTCCCCTAATAAGCCGGTTTTATTAGGTGGAGTTAGGTCCAATATTCCTAATATGGTATCAGAGCGC
>OU503045.2:10417083-10443822 GCA_912172775.2 Fraxinus pennsylvanica
CAATATTCCTAACATGGTATCAGAGCTAGGCCCAATTATGCAATGTTGGGTGCCACCCAATATCGATTTGTCCACGCTGTGCGTGAGGGGGCGTATTAGAATCCCACATTGTTTGGGAAAATATAAATGATCCACTTAATAAGGTGAGGGCAATCCTCCCCTAATAAGCCGGTTTTATTAGGTGGAGTTAGACCCAATATTCCTAATAATGTTCTTCATTCTTCATTGAATAATGTTATTTAGCACTATTGGTGCTTTAACATCAATTTAAGTGGCATTATGTGATATGTTCAATTAAAAGTAGAATTATGTGACTCTTTTAATTCTATCTTACATGTAATGCCATTTAGTGTCACCTAGACTAGTGTAACACTAGTGGTGCTAAATGACATTACTCTTCATTTTTTCTGCCATTAAAAAGAATTTATCTATGCTTAAAATTTACAAACTGGTCCTTTTTTCTATTCTTTGACTATAAAATAAATTGATAGTTATGTTCAAGGGGAAGTAGTAAGATTCAACAAAGGAAACTACATTTATGATGAGCGCTTTTAAGTTTTTTCATTGTTGCTTCATTGTCTACAGAAAGGAGCAAGTGTTAAATTAGTCAATTTCTATTTTTTGTCGTCTGGAATGTGTTTTAAGCATTAGAGATATCTTTTTGGTGTAATTAAAAGCCAGCCTTTGGTTTTGGTGAGAGAGTATATAATATTGGTGATCTATTGTTGACTGCAATTTCATATTATTTTGTGTACGCTTCAAGCAGGCATTGGATGAAAAGAGGAAGGGTAAAGCATGATCGGTATTGTTCATTACATTATAGACACAATCTTTGTAGCTATTCTTCATTCTTTGTTGAAAAAACAAAAAGGTTATATGTTTATAGCTACATAGAGATTTGTTTTGTACCCGAATATGTATTGAATTTATAGCTCATTTGTTTTCATCTTTTGTTGCAACAATTTAGCTGTACAGGATCACATTTTTGACCAATTACACACAAATTTCATTAGGTTTGGTATTTTCCAACAGGTTCTTAGTCTTCTATAGATTCATAATTCTTCCTTGTTCCCCCGCTATATGCAAGTATTCATCGACTTGGTCTAGTTATTTTGTAGTCGATTCCACTTCGTATAAAATGTAGAAACCTTTTGTTTCCATTTTTGGAACTACAGAAATGAGTTTTTATGGCTTAGTATTGGTCAAGTGTAAGTCTCTACTTTCGTAGGATACATTTAATGGCTGTAAAGTACATATAGGCTTAAATTACTTAGAAACTGGCTTGAGCCTTGAGTGGGAATCATGTCAAGTTTGAATGCATTATTTGGATTTTGCTAATACTAAGTCGTTTTCTCAATAAATTTAGGGTCAAAAATATATGAATCATTTATGAATTTACCGAAGTGTTGCAATAAGAAAGTTGACAGTCGACATAAAATTGTCTAAATCTTAGACTTCGTCTATGCAGTAGTCGGAATACAGTTGCTATACTTTATGGTGCAATTTCCTTTTCCTTGTTATGAGGTCAAATTGTTAATGATTAAAGAAGAGAATCAGGTTTTTATCCTTCATTATCTGTACCTAAACCTCATATTAGCTGTTAACAATACAAAAAGTTGCAGCTGAATAAATCCAAACATAGAATAAGCAAATAAAAAGTAACAATTTCTACCATAATTAAAGACCATGTCTGTTACTTTTTAAGGGTTCTTCAGCTTACTATTATATTATTAGTCCCCCTTTTGTAAACTGTAAGTTTGATTTCTTTTAATGCATTTATGTTCTCTACTCTGGGAAAGTGTGTGTAACATATTGGGACTATAATGAACAGAGAAATTAATAAAAAAATATGAAAAATTGTACTCAATTATTTCCTTAACTTCTTTATATAATAATGAAAAACCCTTTATTAAAAGGGGGAAAAAAAGTTGACTTAATTATGAGTATTGGTGCCACGTACTTAGGATCCAAGTAAATTGTTATTTACTTAAATAATTGTTAGCTTTTAGTAGTGTCATTTTCTTTAGTTCTTTTGCTGCACCCCTAATCTCCAAATTCATGAACTAGTTATTTTATAATTAATTTGATCATATTCTCTCAACCGACACCTATCTCTTTGGTCAACAAACCATCATATGCAGTGAAGATTGGTAAAGAAAAATAAAGAAAAAGAAGATGAGGGCCATATTGTTTTTGGAAAGGAAAAGGACTCATCAACTACCAAAACTTTACTTCCCTTAACATCTAAGCTCCCTTTAGCCTCCCCCTCGCCCCAAAACAAACCTTGGTGAATCTCCTCCCTCTTCTTCCTCGGCCAGCTCTCTCCCACTAGCCTTAGAGGGGCGAGGGTGCTTCTCCACCATCAATCAGAAGAAATCTTATCTGCCTATAGGGTTGTTGACCACGAGGTCTATCAAATCTCAAGTCTAGATCAACTCATATTTAGTCTCTTTGGACCTCAAGTCTCCTCTAACCTCATTCTCTAGACGTATCCAACCAATCAGATCATTTAAATGCACAAAGACAATTCTTCTTGCAATGTTACTACGGAGAGGTACTTGTCATACATAGTTTTTGGCAGATTTTACTGAAGAGTAAGATTTTGGACATGAGTTCTGTTGGGACTCAAAATCTTTGGCCTCCTTATGATAGTTCTAAGGGGTGTTCGCAAGGAATTTGCAGTATATATTGTCCACAATGGTGTTACTTAAACTTCCCTCCTCCTCCGGTAGATGATGATTCCGGTACCCCTTTCTCCCCACTAATCATAGCCATCATAGGCATCCTGGCAATTGCTTTCCTTCTAGTAAGCTACTATACGATAGTCAAACGGTATTGCAGGAGAAGAAATGATCCGAACACGAGTATAGAACCCGGAGAAAGTCTTGATGGAACAACTCGTGACCAGTGGGCCGTTGCCTCGACTGGATTGGATGAGGCACTTATCAAGACCATCACAGTTTGTAAGTACAAGAAAGGTGATGGGCTAATTGAAGGGACTGAATGTGCAGTTTGTTTGAGTGAATTTGAGGAAAATGAGTCTCTTAGGCTATTGCCAAAGTGTATCCATGCTTTTCACCTTCCTTGTATTGATACATGGTTGAAATCTCATGCAAATTGTCCTCTTTGTCGCGTTGATGTTAATTTAACCTATCCGTCGCCTCCACCTGCCCCAAGTTCTCAAACTCCATCGACCGTCAACCTAGCTTCTCTCGAAGTTCAGAGGCCAGATGATTTGATTTTCGTGGTAGATGATCACGAAAGGGATCGTTCGGAAGAGGTGGTTTTAACCCTTGTTAGTGATGATGATGTTCGACCGAAGAGCCCCTTACAAAATATTAGCACAACACAAGATTCTGAAACAAGAAACGACATTATCGGAACTCCCAAAGAGGACGATGTTAAGAAATTTAGAAGATCAATTTCTTCGGGTACATTTTCGAGCCAACGCCAGCTTATGATTGCTGATATTCTGAGAATTGAAGAAGCATATGAAGGATTACAAATGGAAAGTTCCTCAAGAAGAGTGTTGGAAGAAGAAAGCAAGAACAATACTAATAATAATAGTAGAGATTGGGAATTAATGAGAAGCCCTGTTGCAATGAGAAGATCCATATCCACTGGCAGATTCTTATTCACAGTTCATAACAAAGGCAAGAATTCTATAATCCCACATTGAACATACACCTAATGTAAAGTTATTTACACCAACTTTTCCTCTAAAGTCTTTGATCTAATCATGTTTAGCACAATAGGAAAGAAATATGTAATCTTTGAGTTTGATACTTGTGAAGCCTCCTAATATGGGATTGAGTGGAAATTGAAACAGAATTTGTCATTTATTAGTGGATATGAAATGGTTCTTGTTGGGATCAAAATGTGTCAATGACTTAAAAAATTAATCCACAAATGGAGACACTTGAGTAGGTAAGTTAGTAATTGACCACAATATTTAGGAGTTTAAATTTTGTGATGTTGTAGGATGTTCTATTCATATTTAGACCTATGTGACAGAGTTGTACTTGTTCGACTGAAAAGTCTTGAAAGTAATTTCTTCTTCAAGAAACAGATAAAGTACGAGGACTCACTTTGATTATGTAATAGGCGACTGAACCAACTAAAAGAGTACGTTAAAGTATAGGTTAAACTAAACATTTTGTATAGAAAGTTTTGCCAAAGAAATAGATTTGTTTGAAGGACCATGCAATGTGTACATAGCATGGTACATCGGGGTATACATAATGTGAGAGGGTAGTGCGGGCCCCACCCCTCTCACATTATGTACACCCTTATGTATATTGCTATGTACATATAGCAATATTCTTGTTTGAATTGCAATGGAAATTGGCATTATGGGTTGTGCTATGTGTATATAATGGAGTACACAAAGTTTTACACCCCACTCACATGGAGGGGGGCCCGCACACAATAAAATATTTGTGGGTCCCCTTCAATGTGAGGGGATGTAAAACTTTGTGTACACCACAAGGTGTACACATAGGATTTTCCTTTGCATTATATGTCTTCATAGTTCATAATCATAATGTTCTTTTATTACTTTATTTACTTAGCTCCACTTTTGAAATATTTCAGCTTTAAATCTGAAAATTCTATCAAGTCCCAACCCTATAAATACTTACTGCTGTTGTTGATAAATATGGTATCTCTCTCTGGGATCACTTTCCCATCTTAAAATGAAAAGAGCTCTTGGTATATTCTACAATTAAATTAATTGCGATGTACAAAACATGAGTTGAGTCTGGCGAAGGGGTGTTTGTTTTAAACAGCATATATTTACTTCACATCACAAGATGGAAGAATTTTATTATAAAATGTTGTTCTTTTAATAGCAGCTATGGCAGTAGCTACTTTAGACACACTTGTGAACAAATGAAATAATCCAAGAATCAATTCTCAGCAAAGCTGTAATGACCTGGACCTCGTAAAAAAGTCTTTATATCATTCGTGCTATTCGCTTTGGAAGAAATTGAGTCAATCCTACCTCTTGCGAATTTCTATTGCATCCCCTAAAAATTCAAATTCAAATTCAATACGTGCAATCCGGTTTGGAAGAAACTTATATTGAATATTGGTACCAATTGAGCAAAGTGCTCTCTCAAAGCAGATAGTAAATATGATATAACAACTTGGACATGAGGCTTGATCGTTACAAAAACTATTGTTTTTTTTGTAGCGACGCATCAAGATTCAACATATATTAGATTCACAAGAATTCACCTATATATTAGATTCACAAGAATTCCATTACTAAATCATTTCAGTATTACTCAATGGAAAAGTAAGTATACCATCAAGGATTTTGCCACTTTGATAGAAAAACGTTGACAAATGCTTTGACATAATAAGTATTAACAAGATATGATTGAATGTAAAAGTTGACTGTATTTTAAACAGTCCAATAATAAGATATCACGTGATATTATGTCAAGAATTATATCAACCATCGTATTATTGTAGCATGATTCTACCATCAAAGGCCATAGAATATTATTATTATTATTATTATTAATCCAAAAACAAAATATGCCACGCATTTTAGTTTAGTATCACATAGATTCTGCGTAAAGATTACGGAAACATATTTGTTCAGGTTGCTGAGATAGATACTCGTGAATTGGCAGATGGATGGATTAACTTGCTCAACTATTCATATGACTTCGTGCTTCTATATAAAATGCTTATTTTTCAATACAATTTACATATTCTTTTACGGATTGATGATGTGATGATAAATTAAATCAAAACTGTCTTTACTTCACCACTTAAACGATAATATTTATGTAATGTGGGTTAATGGTAAAAAGAAATCCGGAGATTTTCTTTTTTATTTGGTTGGTGAGATTTTGAATTAGTCAAATCTTTTAATATCATTGTTGATAGACAAATCTATAAGTTGTAATTTACATATAGCACAACCGTTCAAAATTCTATCAACTAAACCAATTGGCAAGAATATTTTAAAAAAATCAACTACAACACACTAAAAACGATTAACATTTCCCAACCATACAAAATAACAAACTCCAAATTCTTCAAACCTTTATTATTCAAGATTTACATATCTTAAAACTAGAATCCCTCTTTTCTACTACCCGTTTAGTTATCGAAAGTACTCTCTTTGAAAACTTTGATGGTAAAAATCCGTCCCCACCATGTTTACGCAAAGTTTACTACGTCTAGATAGTGTAATACATTAACGTCTCAAACTATTTCGTGGGAAGTCAAATAGGCTCTTGGGGATACATAAACTTGAACCCGCACAATTTTTAAAGTCGACGGATTTCACTAATAAATTTTTAACGTTGAATTATATCAAAAATTATTCAAATTTTGCTTTACTTGGATATTGAGTATTTACTTAAAATCGAATTGGGTAGTTGCCATTTTGGAAAGAGAGTCAAAATTTTATTACAAGTGGTGTATGTGAACAAATTCAGAAGGGAACACTTGCCCATAATAAATTATAATCACTCGTGACTTTTCCTCGATATATATTCCTCCTCTGCACCGGTGCTTGTCTTGCATGAGTCGTATATTTATATATTTTATGTCGTATAATCATTTTATTTTTACGATCAACAGGAAAAGACTGCAACTTGGAGTTGTTAAAGCCTAATTATTTTCAATCTTCGCCACAAAATCAATCTCTTTCTCTCTCTCAGTTCACTGGAAATCAGCAAAAATGTCTGAAAACACCGCAAAATCTCCCATCAAAACTGTGGTAGTTTTAGTCCAAGAAAATCGATCATTTGATCACGTGCTTGGATGGATGAAGTCCCTTAACCCCGAAATCGATGGCGTGACGGGCAACGAATCCAACCCTTTATCCACATCCGATCCAAACTCAACCCGAATTCACTTTGGCAATCGATCAGGCTACGTCGAACCAGACCCGGGTCACTCATTCGAAGCGACATATGAACAAATATATGGTGTGCAATGGGAGGAGTCCCAAAATCCCCCTCCGACAATGGAAGGATTTGCCCAGCAAGCAGAAAGTATACAGAAAGGGATGGCAGATATAGTAATGAATGGATTTAAACCAGAATCTGTACCTGTTTACAAAGAATTGGTGACTGAATTTGCTGTGTGTGATCGGTGGTTTTCTTCAGTTCCGACATTGACGCAACCAAATCGGTTGTTTATACACTCTTCAACTTCCTATGGCGCCACAGCTAATGATACAAAAATGCTTGTTCAAGGGTACCCACAGAAGACAATTTTCGAATCAATTGAAGAAAATGGTTTTTCTTTTGGAGTTTATTATCAGTTACCTCCTTCAACACTCTTCTACAGGTATCATCTTCAATTCCCACTTGACTATTCAGATGCGTTGAATATTTTATTGAGCTGTTGATTTTTATTTTTCCTTTTTATGCATTATAATTTCAACTGGTCAAATTATTAAGACGTCAGAGTTCAAACTCTCTCATCAAGCTAGTTTGGAATCCGATTAGTGGTCGAATAAAGTGAGTCGGGATAGCTGATTTGCCTGATGAAGTTTTTAGTGGTTGTCTAGATTGAACCCATTTGTGGGCAAGTTTTCGAACTGAAGACGAGATATAGAGAAAAGAGATTGTCTAGACTTTGGCTCGACTCGCTAAAGCTCGTTAGCTCAAAATTAGCTTGCTAATTGTGAAAGGTTAACATCTTTCTGCCCTTATTAGTCTTAGCGAACATCGGGTAACTTCGTACTGTAAAACGACGGGTTGTCAAAGGATGAAAAGAGAGAAGTTATGAAAATCGGGCTTTTTGACTTTTTTGAAGCTCTCTTCGATGAGGTGGATTTAAATGACAGTGCTTTTGAATAATTGCACAGAATTAGCAATAATTAACATTTCAAATCTTGCCCACGTCATTTTTAGGATATGATTTGGATTTGGGAGACAATTGAGAGAAGTAAAATTGTTCAATAATGCTACCCGTACAGAAATTGGGTCCACTAACTAGCTGTCAGGGCAATTAAAAATTTAAGAAACATGTTTTTTTAATTTATTTATTAACTCTAATGCTTGATGAAAATTATTGTACTATTCAAAGCCAGCACCATCAATCATGGCCTATTGGCTGGCTTTTACTTTTATTCATTTTTCTAGTCTTTGGTGGCGTAATATAACTTTGACCACCTGAATATGAATCGATTTTTAAAGGGAAATTCGTAACGTAAATTTCTGGTTTTTCAAAAACATACGATGCGATCATAAATTTTTAAATTATAGTAGTTACATCCTAAATCTTTGAACAAATGTACATACGAAGAACTGCTGGACGGTCTTTGTTCAAATGATCCTTAATTTACCAAAGTCAAAAATCTTAATTTTATCAATTTTTAAAAAGCAAAAAAATCTTCAATTAAAATAATTAATAAACAAAAAAATTTACACAACACAAAGAGAATGCCGTAGAGGTGTCAATCCGGGTTGTCCGGGTCGGNATAATTGCACAGAATTAGCAATAATTAACATTTCAAATCTTGCCCACGTCATTTTTAGGATATGATTTGGATTTGGGAGACAATCGAGAGAAGTAAAATTGTTCAATAATGCTACGCGTACAGAAGTTTTATCACAGAAGTCATATATAAATTCAAAAAAGCTGGCGTGGCACATAAGTTTTGTCACAGAAGTCACCCCTTGCCCATTTTTCCTTATTTATGTCTCAAATTTCGTAATTATTATGGAAATGTTAAACGAAATCGAAATATTGCATCCTTAACACCAATTCGAAGTGTTCACGGCCTAATTTATCGTACATTTTACCCCGTTCGAAACGGCCAACCGTAGAAAAAGTGACCATTAGTCGAAATAGGCGCCGTTCCAAAATATATAAATGTTTTTTCTTATTTTTATCTCAAATTTCGGAATTATTTCAAGATGTCAAATGAAATCGAAATCTCGCATTTTTAATACCATTTTAAAGTGTTCACGACCTAGTTTTTACCATCCTTAACGGCTTGCGAAACGGTCAATCGTAACGAAATGGACCACTCGTCAAACAAGGAATATAAAACTGTCAGGAAACAATTAATGCATCAGTGCCACGCTAGCTTTTTTGAATTTTTGTATGACTTCTGTGATGAAACTTCTGTAAGCGTAGCATTATTGAAAATTGTTTAGTCAAGTGTGATTAAGCCCCTGTGAATAGCTCCAGAGCGTAAAAAACTAAGGCCCTTGTTTGACAAAGTTTTTTTTGGGATATAAATTAGTAAAACTTTATTTTCAATTACATTTTATTACCTTCAATATTCATTTTTCAGTCTACGGCCCTGTTTGGTCTATATTATTTTTTTTTATTATCATTCTTCTACTCATTTTCAACCACACATTCTTCAATAAAATAATATTTTCCATCACATCAATAACTTTTCCTTCTTTTTCAACCACATATTTCCCATCACATCCACAGTAAAAATGCATTCTTACCTTCAAAATGTGCACTAAACAAGAGCTACATTTTAAATTGGTTGAGCCAAGTTGAGTCGCTCAACCCATTGTCGAGATCAGTCCAACTCGCGCTCACACATGGGACGAGTCGAGTGCTAGCTAGTTTCATTTTAAAATAATTTCAACTCAACTCCCGAATCATTTTTTTTCTAAAATTTGCATTTTCACTGATTGATTACGAGTCGGCTTGCTCACATCAATTAGCTTGTCCTGCTCACGAGTGAAATCTTGTGAGCCAACGAGCAACTGGCACGAAGTTTTCATGATTCAACTAGCAGCCACGGCTCACCTCACTTAAAATTCGTAGTTAGTTCTAACTTTAATAATACATTCATCAATTCTTTATAATTAATTATGAGAATAAAGCGGTCCACTAATTAGCTGTATTAAAATAAGAGTAACGATATTTATAGTGAGAACTATCAATATCGTTATACGGGTATACATGTAACAATTTGTTATTTGATATATATGATAATAAAAAAATTATCATAACAAAAATATCACATGTATATCACGTAAAACGATTATCCATATTTCTTAGTATGAATAGCATTTATTCTTAAAAGAAACATCTTTTTATTTAGGGTCCACTAACTAGCTGTCAGGGCAATTAAAAATTTAAGAAACATGTTTTTTTAATTTATTTATTAACTATGATGCTTGATGAAAATTATTGTACTATTCAAAGCCAGCACCATCAATCATGGCCTATTGGCTGGCTTTTACTTTTATTCATTTTTCTAGTCTTTGGTGGCGGAATATAACTTTGACCACGTGAATATGAATCGATTTTTGGGAAATTCGTAACGCAAATTTCTGGTTTTTCAAAAACATACGATGCGATCATAAATTTTTAAATTATAGTAGTTACATCCTAAATCTTTGAACAAATGTACATACGAAGAACTGCTGGACGGTCTTTGTTCAAATGATCGTTAATTTACCAAAGTCAAAAATTTGATCTTAATTTTATCAATTTTTTAAAAGCAAAAGAATCTTCAACTAAAATAATTAATATAAGAAAATAATTAATAAACAAAAAAATTTACACAACACAAAGAAAATGGTATATAGATCTTCTCCACCTACCTCCATCCACCCATTCCCCATTCTTGCCATCGCCTCCACTTCCATCCTTAGCAGGACACCACCCACTCCCACTCCCTCATCCCGCCGCAATCTGACCTCTATCATCAACATCCAATGCCGCCACTTCCATCTTCATACTGTCAACCCCTCTCCACCATCCCAGATCCTGAATACCCTAACCATTAAAGTCTATTGGGCAGAACAATTTCTTTCAATTTTCTATCAATTGATTGAATTCTCAAAACCCTCAAATCTACTTGCGCAAATCCTCTCAATCTCTTCTTACACTCGTGCGGATCTTAAACTAAGATTTTTCAAAATTTTGAATAAGATTGTCAAAAAATTCCTTATAGTTTTCAATTTTGCCCCAACAATTAAAATTTTGTGAAATTTGCCCCCCACAATTCTTTAATCCTAGTTCCGCCCCTGCAGTTACAGTAGCTTGGCCAAAGCTGATGATGGAAGCTCATCGGAGTTGGCATGATTGAATTCATCTATTCAATAGCTTCACTCAACCGTCGAAAGTCTCCATCATTCACTGTTATTCCTTTATAGCCTTAGTCGTGTTGACGCACCGTTGTTCCTGTCAATTCTCAACCATTTGCCTATGTTCCTTTTGATTTTACCATTTTGCTCTATACGATAGGTGGTAGGGGAAAGCTGGAAAGCGATTGACGGGTTGAAGATGGAAATGGTTGGGTTGGTTGTTTGAGATGAAGGTGGTAGTGGTGGGTGATAAAGTGTAATCTATACTTAATTATTTATTGTTAATTGAGCTTAAATTTAAAAAAAAATGTTAATTGTATGTAAAAGTCAATTTGAATGCATTTGGGAGAAATTGACATGAAAAAGGTGTAATTGAAGCTTAATTGGAATTAATTTAAAGCAATCGATGATCAATCAGATCGCATATAATCATTTGAAGCATTAATGGAGAAATTGGAAGAGATTCACAAATTTCAAGAGTTAAATCCAACATTTAAAAAGTTAAGGGACCTGATTGCAAATTTTTGAAACTTGCATCAGATAAACGATGATCAAAATCATGAAGATTTAAAAAAGGACTAAAGATGCAATTAGGAAGGGACTCAAGTCGAACCAAGAGAAGAAGTTAGGGACCAACTTGAAGTTGGCGAAAATTCGGAGGCTAGCGAAACCGCACATGCAACTTTAATTGTTTACATGTTGGATCGCAGGCCATTTGTCTCGGGCGTTCCAGGCAGAAAGCATTTAGTTTCCTTGTTACATTTTCTTGGAAAGCAAGTGGGGCACGAATTTTGACTTAATTCTTAGCCTATAAATACGTATATTCATCTACACATCAAGGAGAGAAGCAAGGAGGCTCTTGTTCATTAAAAAATGCATATTCCATAGATTCGAAGGGAGCCATTGATAGAAAATTCATATTCTTTGCAAAGCTTTGAAGAAGCTTGTGATGCTAAACTCACTCATTCATAATTTTCATACATCTTTGCTTGGGTTGAAGAAGGAGAACATATTAAGGGGATTGATTAAGAATTATTGAAGGGATTCAAGATTCAATACCGTTTCCATTTTTCTTCCCAACTTTCAATTTTGAATGATGTTGTATCTATTTAAATCGTATTCTTGTATTATTATGATGATTGGTTAGCTGTGTAGTTGTCAGGATAACTTTGAACATATTGTCAGGATAACTTTGAACATATTGTTAGGATAACGTTGAATCCTATGTTAGTAAGTTTTAATCTTAAATTCCGAATTTTGACAGCTTAAATGTTTGTTGGGTTTGAATGATTATTAGGAGTTTAATCAAAAAGCTAATTAACTGGTGATTAACAATATATTTATGATTTCTATTGACTGAAATTCAGGAGAAGAAATATGAATTTTACACAAGTAGCAATCATTGTAAGGTCTTATAGACGTTAGGGATAATTGTCTATACTTTGCATGATTCAATTGAATTTTCTTGTGATTTAATGCATGTTTGCATTCAAAATGGATATATTATCGAGCAGTACGGGAGGCCGCATTTGATTCTACTCATGAGATATTATTAAACAAAATAGGAATATTAATCTTCATATCCAAAATAACATTGTCAAACTGTTAAAATGGAAGAATACAGGGGGTTTCAGGGTCCTAACTCCTAATGCTTATCAATTACTGAACAGGGGCTTTAAATTTATTTTTATTTTTATTTTTTTTCCTGCAGGATATACTATAGTAGTAGTACCAATATTGACTCCAATGACTGCCAGTTCAAAACGTTACTTTCTTTTTGACAAATTATAACCTCAACTTTATTGTTTTTGGACAGAAATCTCAGAAAATTGAAGTACATGGATAATTTCCATCAATTTGATCTTCGTTTCAAGAGGCACTGCGAGGAGGGAAAACTACCAAACTATGTAGTAATTGAACAAAGATATTTCGGTACTAAATTGTTTGAAGGAAATGATGATCACCCTCCTCATGATATATCTGAAGGACAAAAATTTGTGAAACAAGTCTATGAAGCGCTAAGATCAAGTCCCCAGTGGAATGAAATCCTCTTCCTCATCATATATGATGAACATGGTGGTTTTTATGATCATGTTCCTATACCGATTGAAGGAGTTCCTAGTCCCGATGACATTGTCGGCCCTGAACCATATAAGTTTAAGTTCGACCGCCTTGGTGTTAGGGTTCCGGCAATTTTGATATCTCCTTGGATTGAACCTGGAACAGGTAAGCATTGTGTATTTTGTGCATGACTTGTATGGCATGTTTTGGAGTGCTTGACTGAATTGGATTACATGATTAAGTTGTTTCCTCTAATCCCATCAAGTTCAGTATAGCAAACACGTCGATATGTTATCAACAATAGAGCAATGCTTGATTTGTTGAACTGAATTGGAATTCTAACAATTAGTTGCTCTTTCTCGTCTTCTCTAGTCAAGTATACAAAACATGCCGTTAAGATTTTAGGGTTATTGTCGAGGTTGAAAATTGCTTATTTAATTGATGTTGGTGATGAAAATGCAGTGTTAAATAGGCCTTCTGGACCATACCCTACTTCAGAATTTGAGCATTCCTCAATTCCAGCAACTCTGAAGAAGATTTTCAACCTGGAAGCGTTCTTGACAAAGCGAGATGCATGGGCAGGCACATTTGAAACCGTCATAAACAGGACTACTCCAAGAACGGATTGTCCCGGTAAATTATAATTTACGTACTTATCTTCTGTTTTTCCACTTAATTATCTAAATGCATATACTTATACCATGCAATCAAAAAATAAATTCGAAAAAATCCAAATCCAACGAATTCTTGTTGCCTTCTTGAGAAAAAAATTGCTCTATCTAGTGTAGAAAGAATTACAACTCGCCATAGCCCCAGTAGGATCCTTTCTTTTAGCGTTTAGGCTTGCCTAGACTGGTTTATGGGTTTTCAATTTTATTTTTTTTGCTCGAGTTCTATCCTCGGGACAAATTGTGCGAAGTCTAGCCTAGGATTTGTCTCATTTTGACACTTCGACTCTAGTGGGTGACCTCATGGTGCCCTTTGCGAAGATACAAGAATGAAAATAATTTTGTGGTTGATCTTCCTTTGTCTCTAATATTATCAGCACTAAGTGTTTGCAGTAACTCTGGCGGAACCGGTTAAAATGAGGCACACTGAACCAAATGAAGATGCACAACTAACTGATTTCCAACAAGAGCTGGTGCAAATGTGTGCAGTGTTGAACGGTGACCATACAAAGGACATTTATCCTCACCAAATAGTGAAAGACATGAAAGTTGTTGAGGCTGTTGATTATATGGAAAACGCATTTCAGAAGTTTAAGGATGACTGTGATCATGCTAGGATAAATGGAGCTGATGAATCCAGCATTGTTATCCTTGCAAATCCACCTAAGAAAAAACACGATTCGAAGGCCATAGCGAAGAAGATATTTTCGTGTTTAACGTGCAGTCGCGACTAAAACAACCAATTCGATCCAAATATTCTGATGATGTTGGTTTACCCTTTAGTATTTGTCTCTACTTGGTTTTATATTACACCAGTTCATGTACCTATTATTTTCTTACCATGTTTGCATGCTTAAATTTTAGGTTTAGAAGGGACAACAAGCATATTTTATTAATTTCTGAAATGGTATGAATTTGGGTTTTTTTTCTGTATATTTTAATTAATTCATCTCTATCTCTTCCTAGTAGGCTAGTACGCACCCTTGCAACACATAAATAAGTAGGGACTTCTTTATACAAATGATGTTAAAAGAGGGGAGAATCGCGTTTTTTCTTTTTAGTATTGGTTTCACTAGCCGAAAAATAAAAAGAACTCTACAAATCAAATAATAATTATAAACGAACGAGTTATCCTTAGGCCTTAACCAAAATTTTCACTAGTGACAGTAAGTGTGAAAATTATCATACATTTTTTTTTTTGAAAACACGAAATTCGGTGAGTTTTGTTTTGTGTTAAGATGTGGTGAGGAGTAATAAATGTAAATATTACACTTATTTGGGCTACCAAAAGTATTGTTTGAGAGTAATTGTCTGATCTAGTACTTAATTTAGAGTGTTTATTGATTATCTAAGTAAAAAATTAGATATCCTACGAGAAACGGACGAAATGAACAAAAACTGGTCAAAAAAGGATCGAAAATGGACAAAAGTCCAAAATCTAAGGATTAAGATATCAAGTTTGAAAGTTCAAAGACTTCAAAAGAAATGTCGAAGGACTTGGGCTGAACGATAAAGCAGGTTCGGGGACCTAATATCACGATTTGAAACTACATAAGTTATTGCAATCACAATGCCCCATTTAGTTGTGATCATAGAACATCAAACGACATGGACAATGAGGCAAACGAACCGACACTGGTCGGGCGACTCAGGCCCATGCAATCACATGGGCCAGAATATGGGTCTATAAATAAGACTCCTCCTAATCATTAAGAAGAGGAACATTAGAGAACATACAAATACACATATGATGGACAATTTAAAGTTGCGCCAAGAGGGTGGTGATGCCCCCATATGATCCCTTGATGTATCGGCTACTGGTGTGAAACTCAAATTATCTGACAATTAATAGATCTGTTCTCTCTTTTACTTTTCAATAAATCAGTCAATTTATGCAATCTCCTTGGCAGACCCACTTAGCTATTGACTATCGTCTTCATCGCTATCTCAAAGGTACTTCTGACCGCGATTTGTTATTTTCTTTTGGAACTTCTATACAATTGGAGTGGTTGTGCTGAGACTCATCATTCTATCATGTGTTCGGTACAAGTTTTGGTGGTGTACTTATTTTTTGTAAAAAAAAAAAAAAAGGAGCATGTTCGCGTCTCAAAGCCTTCCATTGAGTTTAAATATCGTGCTTTGTCGTTCACCTATTTTGAAATTGCACAGTTCCAGGCCTTCTTCAAGGAAAATGGGGTTCCATAACTTTTTACTACTCCTATTCATGCTTATAACGTGTGTGATATTTTGATTGCTAGTAATTCAAAAAAAATTTAGCGTAATAAGCACATTGAGGTATATTATCATTTTCTTAGCGAAGCGTTTGTTGTCATGAGATTTCTCTTTCTCACATTGTCACTAAACTGATACTTCTTGATCACTTTGAGGGCGTGTCAATGAATTGTCTAAATATGTTCTATTTTCTAATATAGAAGATTTGACTGTATTTCCTAATTTAGGAGATTTTGTTGTACATAATTATATCATTCCTAGTATAGGAAATTTGATTATAATTTAGCTTATTCATAAGAGGTAACTATATTATCTAAATGAGAAGCAAACATCAATTGAGTTATTCAAATCAAATCCATTATTTACATTCTCAACATTATCGTGTCGGAAGTCAGGGCTAACACATGACACAAACATTAATTAACAGAACGTAAAAGCGGAATCTGTTATAAATTAGTCAATGAAAAACCTCCACCCCGTCATTTTTTTTTTAAATTGACCGAACTACCCCAAAACCTTGAAGGAAAATCTATAAATATCCCCTCCTTTAAAGAGAAAAGTATGCACTTCATATATTTTACTCTCAAATAGTTATTTTCTTTCTTGCTCCTAGTTTGAGCATTGAAACTAAAGAGCTTAGGAGGTGAAAGTCATCGTTAGGTGAGAGGGTTTTTTATCCGATTTTTATCATTAACAAATTGGCATTTTCTGTAAGAAGCTGAGCAAAGCAAGCCGTGAAATTCTACACTCGGGTCGAAAAAAATTGAGATTTGAAGGAATGAGCCAAGCAAAAGAGGGCCTAGTATCAGCCAGAGCACTAGACAATGAGAAATATGTGATCAACATTGTCCTTTCCAATGCAGAGGCAACCTCAACAGTAGAGGCTATCTAGAGGATTACAAAGGATCTCAAAATGCTATTGGCAGAATGTAGTACCATGTGCGCAAAGATACAACACCTGTAAAATAAACATACTAGGAAAGATAAGCGCACAGGTAATCCACAATCATTGACTTATTCAATTAAATCAATAGAGCCTAGAATGAAAATTTCAGGAATCAAGGATGACGTGGTCGTGATTCCGGCTGTAATAGCAGGAAAATATTTTCACCGCATACTCCTAGACAATGAAAACACTGAAAATGTAATGCACAAAATGGTGTTTGATCAAATGCAGAAGTATAATTTCTTGGATCCTTGGGTCGGAGCCTCACCACTTCACCTGATGAGGCCCAATCTTTTGTAGATAGGCCACTCTATTAGTAAAGATGGTAGCTGTGACTTGGGCATACCAAGGATACGTGAATTTCAACATTGTTAAGGATAAATTCACGTACGATGGAATCCTCGGAAGGATCACATGAAACAAGCAAGTATAATCATTTGCCTTTGTCAATCTCATGTGAGATGTTCTACTAATAAGAGCTCCTAAGAATATCATTGCCATAGTGGACAGGGGTAATCCTGGGGACAAATGAAGATTAATGACTCTGTTGACCCCACATAACTAATTAAATGTCAGAAGCGACTATGGTTGAAGATCAGAATTTTTTCTGTTAGCATAGAAGATAAGAGCAAGCTATGAAAATTGGCAAGGAATTGCGCGAAGCCAAGAAAGGATAACTAAAAGAATTTCTAGCCGTGAAACTTGATGCGTTCGCCTGGAAGTAACCTGACATGGTGGTAATAGATTCCAAAGTTACGAGTCACGTATGCGAAGCCATGAAAGGATTACTAAAAGAATTTCTAGCCGTGAACCTAGATGCGTTCGCCTGGAAGTACCCTGACATGGTGGTAATAGATTCCAAAGTTACGAGTCACGTATCGATCCAAAGATCAAACCCAAGATATAAAAACGTTGGTCATTGACTAGGTAAGTTATTAAAGAATAGTTTTATCATCGAAACTCAATACCACATAAGGGTATGTAATCCTATCTTGATACCAAAAAGTAACAAAAAATAGCGAACATGCCAAGATTTTAAGGACCTGAATAAAGCTTTTCTTGAAACAGTTTCTCGCCTCCAGAATTGATCAGTTGGTGGATGTGACTACAAGGTACGAGCTAATAAGGTTCATGAATGCATATTCGGGATATATTCATATCCCTATGTATGGACTTGACAAGGAACATACCGCATTCGTAATACATCGGGGATTGTTACCATTATAAGGAAATGTTGTTTGGGGTAAAAAATGAGTGGACTAGGTACCAAAAACTAGTTAACAAAATTTTCACCGAGCATATAGGAAAAATGATGGAAATATACATTGACAATATGTTTATAAGAGACAATGTCCTAAATAATGGACAGAATACCCCGCGTGTTAATGATGGAGTAAACACTCAGGCAACGGTAATATGGCCCAAACAATGGCAATTTTGTCACCAACCAAGGATCAAATATTAGACCTCAAGTAAATCAACAAATGAACCAACCTGTCGGAGCTCCATATGATCACAATGTCATGTTGAGGAATCAAATTATGGAAATAGTACATGATCAAATGGCTTTAGGGGTGTATCCTGTTATTAGGCCGACTTATACAAAGCCACATCCTAATTTGGTAGATCAGACATATCCGTGGCCTAGAGGGTACATCATAAAATGAGGCTGTTCCCTAGTTCGTTAACAAGAGTAGCTTTCTCTTGGTTCATTAATTTGCCAACAAACTCTGTTCAAACATGTCAACATCAGTTTTATAAGATCGAATCTGAAGTCACTTTGGCTGATTTGACGAATTTATGTCAAATACCAAATGAACGGGCAGAAGGTTTCTTTCAAAAGTTCAACACAACGAGGAACAAATGTTTTGTGCCTTTGCCCGAGAAAGAATTCGTCAAAATCGCTCAAAATTGTTTGAACTTGGATTTGAAAAAGAAATTACAAGACAGAGAATTTGGTAATCTTCTCCAACTTAATGCGAATGTGATTAGGTAAGAACGATTAATAAGAGAAGAAGAACAAATGAAAAACTTTAGTAAATGAACTTATTATAGAAACCCAAATTTTGACATTCATACTATTAACGATGAATATTACGATCAAAGTGACTAATGTTTGACAGAATTAATTAAGGGAGAATGAGCCTAAAAAAGATGAAAATAAAAAAGCTAGAATATTTCATTTGATGTGGCCGAACCTGACTTTATATTTGATAAAATGTATACGGATAAGTATATAAAATTGAGCGATAAGCATAAATTACGAGACTCGGGGTAAAAAATATTGTCAATGACACAATGCACGGTCACATATGACTAATAATTGTTGGATCTTTGGTCATGTATTACAGGATGCTATCGAGTCAGGGCGAATCACGTTCGAAGATAAGAAGAAAATGACAATAGATGAAAATCTTTTCCCATAGCCACTTGGGGTGAACATGGTGACGACTGGTTTCAAAAATAAGTTGCCGAGATTCAAATTGGTTATAGACAATGGAGAAGAAGATTTTAGGCCACATCCCAGTGTTTTTGAACGTATCAAAGGGAAAAAGTCTAGAGAGGACGGAAGTGTCATTTGTGAAAGATGTAAAGGAGAAGTAGGTGCAAACACAGAGAAACTAGGAATATGGCAACACCGTCATCGCCCTGATTTTATCCCAAATACCTAACCTGTTAGAGGCCGAGATATATCATTCTATAGAGGACCGGCTTTTGAAAGGCAATTCAGGCCAATAAATAATGGGAGGACATTCAGCCCGCAACCTCGCCAACCAAATCTATAGCATTCATTCCAATATAATGCAGGAAATGTAATACCTTTCAATGAGATTACCAGAACTCAACAAAGATATTTTCAACAAAATTATGGGCGAATGATGAGGCAACAACAAGGAGTACCACTTCTTAAGGCCCCTAAACTGCTCGAAGTGGCTAATCAAAATGTTCTCGAGAATAGTAAAGAGACTGGTACAGGCGAATCAATGGAAGAATTGCCAAAAAGTTCTTTAGGGGGATCAAAGTTTGAGCGAAGGGAAAAAAGATAAAGAAGATCTAGAGCAACCCCTCACTATTCAGTTCAGTACGTTACCTTCTGTCATGGCTAATAACTATTTATTAGCCATGAATTCAAAAATAAAGAGGAGGAAGATGAGGAAATGGAGGATAATGAGGAAGAAGCATGTGAGCTGGAATGTGAAGAGGGCCAAACATCTGGGCGTATGATGAAGAAGAGAATGATAGTATGACGGACATCGAAGAAGAAATTGACTTAGAAGCAGAGAGAAGAAAGAGGGGAGTGTCGCGCAATACCTTATTGAAACAACTAAATCGAGAAGGTGTTCGGGAGGTAGACTTGTTGGGATAATAATTTGGGCATTCCTTTGATTACTATGTGTTGTACCAGACACCCAAAAGGAAGAGGAGAGTGTCTCGCTCTGAGAAATATGGATTACCTCCAAGAATATTGCCTCCCCCTATAGGATGGATAATCGAAGAAGAAGCACTAGAAGAAAGTAAAAAGGAAATCCAGGAAATAGAAGCTCAGTGCGAAATATTGCATGTTGAGTTGTTACAAAGAAACAATTCAATGGAAAACAAACAGGGAGTGGAAATAGATGTTGCTGAAAAGTTCATCTTCAAGAGACCAGCCATGAAATTAACTAAACACTTGAGGCCATTGTACATGAATGCCTTAGTCAATGATATACTTGTTGCGAAATTGCTCATTGATAATGGAGCAGCCATAAATACCATCCCGTCCAAGATGATGAGAAAATTTGCAAAGACAAAAAGCGATATGATCCCAACAGAAGCTATTCTCACAAGCTTTAACGGAGGAGCAACTTCAGCTAAAGAGGTAATGCCATTGGACATAACGATGGGGACAACTACTAGGACCACAGTCTTCTTTGTAATAGATGGCCCTTACAATGTGCTACTAGGAAGAGACTAGATACATGGGAGTTGTTGCATACCTTCATTGCTCCAACAATGCTTGGTTTTCTGGAATGACAATGGCGAAAAAGAAGTGGTGCAGACAGATCATACACCTTTTCTCGCGAATCGACCTTAGTGGCAAAGAGTTTAGAAACAGAGGGCCTTGAGTACAAGGGAACAGCTGACCCACCGTCGCTTGTCCGATAGATTCAGCATCATCAAATGATGGACCCAGATAAAACTTATGGAGGTCAGGGTTGGTCGATGAAAGAAAGTTTCAGTTTATATATGGCCTGGTGATGAAGTTTTGGAAATCCTCGAAACTAAGAGTCATTAGAAAAAGTTTGTGAAGTCACCATTTGATGCAAAGTACAGTCTGTGTGAGATTTGCTTAAGAAACATAGCAAAGAAGTAAGAAGATGAACAGTAAATAGTGAGAGTGAAGCACGAAATATAGAGACGTAGGTTAATGGTGTGATGAAGTGGCGTATCTTTTGAGTTATAGGGGTGTAGCGTTACACTTTTCAGATTATTAAGGATTACCGCCAAATGTAAATAATCATTACAATTATCTACTTTTTTTCGAGAAAGCAAGAATTGCCAGAAAGAATATGGCATAAGATTAATGTTTGGCATTAATTTTACCATATTGAGTGATAATTGTTGACATACAAAAATAAGGCCCAATTAAAATGTAGCCCAATGATTAAATGATGCCCAACTATTAAGTAAAGCCCAATTATATGATCCAAGAAATGGAGTCCAGTTAAGAAAATTGAGAAATGAGCTCAAATAAGACTATTTTAAAATATAGTGACAGCCCATGAGCAGATGACTATCATCGCCCAAGCCTGTAGAACGTCCAGGATCTGAACGAGTGAAGTGCCCCATTGTCGCTCAGAACGACGGTCTCACTCTCGCCCAAGCCTTCAAGAAGCCCAAGGTCTGGATGAATATAGCGTTTTGTTCAGTTACTGAAGTAGTTATTGAACGACCTTATCAGACCCCACGATCCAAGAATCTCGGTTTGCGAAGCCATGAAAGGATTACTAAATGAATTTCTAGCCGCGAACCTAGATGCGTTCGTCTGGAAGCACCCTGACATGGTGGTAATAGATTCCAAAGTTGCGAGTCACGTATCGATCCAAAGATCAAACCCAAGATATAAAAGCGTTGGTCAATGAGTGGGTAAGTTATTAAAGAATAGTTTTATCATCGAAGCTCAATACCACATATGGGTTTGTAATCCGATCTTGATACCAAAAAGTAACAAAAAATAGCGAACATGCCAAGATTTTACAGACCTAAATAAAGCTTTTCTTAAAAACATTTTCCCGCTCCCAGAATTGATCAACTGGTGGATGCGACTACAAGGTACGAGCTGATAAGGTTCATGAATGCATATTCAGGATATATTCATATCCTTATATATGGACTTTACAAGGAACATACCACATTTGTAATACATCGGGGATTGTACCATTATAAGGAAATGTTGTTTGGGCTCAAAAACGAGAGGACTAGGTACCAAAAACTAGTTAACAAAATTTTCACCGAGCATATAGGAAAAATGATGGAAATATACATCAATGACATGCTTATAAAAAGCCTTCAGGCTGAGGACTACTTGAAATATCTAGAAGAGGCTTTCAACATTGCAAAAGTACAAAATGAGACTCAAACTGATTAAATACGCTTTTGGGTCAAATCCAAAGAGTTTCTAGGCCACATGGTCAATTAGCAATGTATTGAAGCGAAACCTGAAAAAATTCAGGTTCTCGTAAAAATGTGATCCCCATCTAAATCAAAAGAATTACATAGCCTAACAAGAATGGTCGTCGCCATAAATAGGTTTGTATCATGAGCAACGGACAAATGCTTTCATTTCTTCCAACTGTTAAAAGGAGAGAAATCCAATGGAGCAGCCAATGTGGGTAAGCATGTCAAACTCTAAACGATCAATTGGGGAAATTCCTCTATTAGCCAAACCTAAAAGCAGAGGAAAAATTGTTACTATATTTGGCAGTTTCTAAATTGGCGATTAGCATAATGTTGGTAAAAGAGAAAGGGCAACAACAACTACCAATTTACTACGTAAGTGAAGGCCTAGAAAGAGCAGAGGCGAGAAATCCAGACATGGAGAAGATAACTCTGGTTTTAGTTACAGCATCGTGAAAGTTGTAACCTTATTTTCAGAGCCATAGCATTGAAGTGTTAAATAATTTCCTACTCAAGAAAATATTGCAAAAGCCCGATATATCTCTGGGGGGCTAATGAAATGGGGGTAGAGTTGAGCCATGATCTGAGCGAATGAAGTGTCTCATTGTCGCTCAGAATGACGGTCTCACTCTCGTTCAAGCCTTCGAGACGTCCAAGGTCTGGATGAATATAATGTTTTGTTCAGTTACTGAAGCAGTTATTGAGCAACCTTATCACATCCCACGATCCAAGAATCTCGATTGCAAGCGGTTAAACAATAAGAGTAATAACAACAGTTGCTAATGGCAATTCCTTGACAAGTCAGCCATCACGAAGAAAGTGGGTAGTTATAGAGCGTCAAAGCAGTTCTACAAGAGAAAATTGGGAAATGAGTATAAAAAGGAAAAGAAGACGTAGAAGGAAAGACCCCGAATCAAACACTTTCAACGGAGAATATGTAATTTCAATTTATTTACTTTCTATTTGCAAATTTTCAATTTACTTCATGTCCTTGTGCCCTTTGGAGGCGTTTTACTTCTTTTCAACTGTAATCTTCATAAATAAAGCATTCCTTTTTTGGGACTTTGTCACGAGAGGTTTGTTTCTCACACAATCGTCTGAACTTTTCTTTTAATTGTTAGCGATAATCCGTGCGAAACAAACTAGTTTAGAGTTAGCGCATATTTGATCCCTAAATTGAAAGAAGTTGTGGACTATAAAGCTTGAAGACTTTCTAGAGTGACTAATCAATCATCCATATGGACTAGCTCCATTTATTTATTTTATTTTATTTATTATTTATTTTTATTTTGCAGTGTATCAGTTAGAATAAGTAGCCGATGATGATTAGGTGTAGTTGGGTGTAGGGTAGGTTAAAGTGGCCTCTTGGAATCCATAGTACAGGTTGGAATAATGTTGCTGAACGAATAGTGTCATATCCATCCACAATATCCGACAATATTTTGTTTTCTCCTTTCTTTATTCATGGCCGGTTCTATATTCTTAGACAGAAATTCTTGATTCATCCTTGTTATTAACCTCGAGGAATAATTCTTGCAGCATATTTGATACATTGCATTTAATCGGTCTGAATACAATTAAGGAGTCGGAGTCTTCTGAAAAACCAATCTAATGTTTATATATTGGTGACAGTGGAGTTGCTGCTTCTGCTTTATATAGTATTGACGATGAATTGAATGGATCGTATGAGTAGCTCAAGGTTACATGTTTAGTAAAGCATCGATATCCTTTTGTTTTATACTTCTTAAGTTTGTCAAATTTGAGTAATTTATTAAGTGAACTCATTTCGAATTATAAATTTATTTTTCGTAAATTACTTAAAAATTCAAAATTAGTGTGAAGGTTCAAATCAAATAATCATTATTCAATATTTAGTTATTAAAACCAAACTCCAAAAAAAAAAAAAAAAGACTGACTTAGAAAACAACGATTCGATCATCACATTGGGTAGATTGCACCACTCGATTGTCTCACATTAGAACTAGTCAAAAAATCCTTTAAAAATAGACAAAAATGAGTAAAAAAATAGAACTGTTCAATATCATAATATGTGAATTCAAAGTTTATATTTTGTTGCTTACCACGATCAAGAACAAGCCCTCGTTTAATCTAGCAAGAAAAAAAAACATATATAACTGCTTAAATGTAGTATATCTACAAATCAAGAAGAAATAACTTATTTTGTATTAATTATGAAAAATCAACTACGAGCTACGTAAAATGCTTATTTGTTTCAAAAAGAAAAAAAAAAATAAGAAAAACAATTAGGAAAAGATATAGTTAGTAATGTTTAGAAAGCTCAAAGGGTACCTTTGATTACTTTGAAATTTAGATGATGAAATATGACATGATGTGATGCAATCGAGATTTTGATTATGCTCTAATAAATTGTTATATTAAAATTATTGTATATGAAGAAATGGATTTATAATTGATAATTACATTAAAGTATCAAGATTTGAGCGAAGAGATGGTTAAAGAACAACAGTGGACAACAAATCATATATCGATCGAGTAGAGTCGGACTGAATTGAGTCGACTGAATTGAGTCGAATCAATGATTACAATTACTATAATTCAAAGAACTATATTACAAGTACATAATCATTTACATAATACATTACATAACTGACATGTGGTACACATCCATTGGTAGTCTACAATTTTTGACCTTTCCACTCTTCACGTCCACGGCCGGATTTCTTCCACATGAGCCTATATAATTCATTATGTACATATAGATTTATCATAATTCAAATACATCAATTTACAGTAAAATTGATGTAAGAAGGCAAAAGGAAATAATATCAAATTAACTTTTATATCATAAATCTTAGCCCGGATCCATTTAAATAGTTATCATTTATTTATTTATTTTGAGAATGTGTGGTTAAAAGATAAGAAAATGTTTTTAATTCACATATAATATTATTTTATAGAAAAATGTTTAATTAAAAATGAATTTAAAAAAATTATATTTTGAAAATAATGAAGTTGTCAAATGGGTCCAGAAATTGATATATTCGTCAATAGCGCCCACAACTGATGACGGCGGAGAAAGCAACACACCACCGAACGAACAGGGACCCACAGATAAGAATTGCCGTTAATTGTTTTTTAATGTAACAATAGCCGACCTCATATTTTTTAATATATTTAATTCGTTCGTTCATACTTCATGATCACGGGATTGCGTATATTACACGATTCGTAGTAGATAAGCTTCAACATTGTATTTGGTTTTGCAGTGTATTAAGTTATTTTCTGAGTTTTATTCTATTAAATATTCTATATGTTTAAATATAAAGATAAAAATACAATCTAATAATTTTAATTCAAGCGAACAAAAAATAAGTCTATTATTTCTGGTTTTAAGACTAGTAATTTTAGCAGTCAACTCGATTCTTTCAAATTGTTTCTCATTCTTGAGAAAATGTAGCAAAGATAAATTACGAGCTTGTTTTATGGCAATACTAATTAGCCATTGTTAAGAGGGCGTTCTTAATATAATATCACGTCAGATGGTCTAGATTAAACGTTGCATGGTTGAAGATTTTTACCAAATGTTTGAAAATTTCAGGGGGATAAATAAGCCCCTGTTTGGCCCCCATTATTGTTGATTTTTGAGGGGTTGAAAATTTTTAGAATGGTGATTGATGGGAGATGTGTGGTTGAAAAGTTTTAGATTTGTGTGTATTATTATTTTATTTGATGAATGTATGGTTGAGATGAAGAGAGAAAAAAAATTAATGTAATGTAATTGAATGTAATGGGGGCCAAACAAGGGCTAAGTAAACAATTGAATGATGATTCAAATGGGATTTATCTCGATTTGTAATCAAATGTACAAATCTCTTTGATCTGTCAAGCTATATCATGAATTTCTTCATAAGGTGGTGGGAACTTCACGGACAAAAAAGATTGTAGTTAATTTAATAATGATCGAGTGACATTCCTTCTTCGACCCGAATTAAATAATCCCTTAGATATGATGAAAAATGGATTTGTTCAATCAACAAGGTCAAAATATAATGTGTTTATACTTAAAAAACATCTTCTGTGACTCAGATACTAACTACTTTATAGGAAAGGGAGATGATAGATGCACTATTATTGTAGCCGAAACAGCCAA